>JADRCD010173349.1:0-11000 GCA_019843815.1 Montemys delectorum | reverse complement strand
ATCATCTGAATTTAATATCATTCAATGTACACAATTCCCTAATAAATATACATAAGCTATTGGACTGTATATGTAAGCAGGATCCAGCATTTTGCTGCATGTAAGAAATATACCTCAATGACAGAGACATCTACTACCTCAGAGTAAAAGGCTGGAAAAATGGCTTCCAAGTAAAAGGTCCCAAGAAACAAACAGAGTTTCCATCCTAATATCCAATAAAATAGACTTTCAACAAAAAGTTTTCAAGAGAGATGGGAAATAACACTTTATATTCATCACAGGGAAAATTTACCAAGAGAAAGTTTCAAGTACAAACACCTATGCCCCAAATACAAGGGCATCCTCATTCATAAAAGAAACTTTACTAAAAAGAATTAAAAAAAACAAAAAAAAAAATCAACAAAAACTTTACCAAAGCTCAAAACACACATTAAATGTTACATAATAATAGTGGAAGACTTCAACACCCAACTCTCACCAATGTACAGGTCATTGGAACAGAAACTAAATAGAGACACAGTGAGACTAATAGAAGTTATGAACCAAATGCATTTCACAGATATATACAGAATATTTTACCCTAAAACTAATGAATATACCTTAGTCTCAGCACCTCATGCTATCTTCTACAAATTTGAGCATATAATCAGTCACAAAACAAGCCTCAACAGATACAGTAAGATTAAAATGACCCCATGTATCCTATCAGATAACCACTGCCTATGACTAGACTTTAACAACAACAAAAACACCAGAGAAGCTACCCATGGAAACTACGACTACTATTACTCAATGATAACTTGGTCACAGTAGAAATAAAGTAAGAAATTAAAGACTTTCTAGAGTTCATTGAAAATGAATTCATGACATATCCAAACTTATGGGACACGATGAAAGCAATACTAAGAGGAAAATTCATAGCACTAAGTGCCTTCATTAAAAAATTGGAGCACACCAACAGACAATCTTGAGACATACACTCATTTTATTGTCCCTCTTTTCAAATGTCTCTGACTTGTATTGAGTTGACAATAAATGAGACAGGTCAGGTTGCTTTAGCAAAATGCCCAAAATGTTTATATTCTTCTCAATATCTTTGTAACTCATAGAACTGACTTTTCAGAAAGTACAAACCAAATGAATCAGTTCTGAACCTAGACTTTTCAGGAATATCAACAGCATTAACATAGGTAAATATATAATTTCTTGCTATCTCACCAGTGATAGACACCTGTCAGGTTATTACAACTGGTCATTCATTCCATAGCTTCAAATTTCAACAAGTTACCTTTTAGGACATAGTATACCAAGTGAATAATTTTGATATTGTTACCTACTGAAATACATACAGTCTGCTCATTTACTCTCTTCTCCCCATCTATCAATGATCTTTTTTCCTTGTGTTCTCTATATGGCTTTTTGATAACACAATTCCACTATATTTGTCTCATTCTCAGGAAAACAGGATTTAGTAGAAAGCAACATACAAAGATCACGTAGGAACCTCAACATTTCCTTCCTTAAAAGTATTTCTTAATAATGGAGATGATTTCCCATTTGTCTTTGCATCCTCATCTGGGAAATGTAAATGATAGAGCAATAAGATTTTCGGCTCTAAGTAAAAATACTCAATAAAAAATAAATATGTTACTGCAAACTGAACTCTCAGGAGGAATTATGATTGGGAGATCAGAGGACCTGGCTTAAACTTCAACTTCTGCTTCTCCTTAAAGTAATGTCATAGAGTTACTTTAAAACTTCTTTAAATATTAAATTGCATAAATTAAGATTGACATAACAAGTTTGTACAATCATATGATGAGTTAATAGAATCAATTCAAGGATCTAAAATATCAAAGTATTCAATAAGATTGAGGAATTATTAATTAACTTTAAGTTGTTATGACTTTAATATACTTTTAGAGTAAGAATACAGAAATAAAGTCAAGACTATACTTTACCATATCATAGTATTTCATTTATCAAATTACTTTTATATATTTTGTAGTGAACATTTAATATAGTCAAAGGAGAATAGATAAATTGGTTAATTTCTTGGATTTTTAAGGACACTCATATACATTTCATGGAAATGAAAAATGAACTTCCCCCTGTTCTTGATATCACATGAAACTCCAGTTCCTCACACAAGCAATCAGTTTAGATTACTTATCACTGATACAGTGCCCAGTCCACCCCTTTAAACTGTTCAATAAAACAAAAATCATTTTCTTCTCTTGGATGCTTAAGTGTTCTCTGAGAAAAGAGGACATTGAATAAAATGATCTTGAAAGGCCAGCAATTTCTGGTTTTCCCCTCTGCCTTAAGAGCAAACCAATGGTGCTATTTTATTCAATCAAGTGCCTAATGCTCTCATTTCCATTTTCATCAGCTACTAAGGCAACCTCTCAGCAGTACTGTTCAGAGGGCCCAGGGGAGCTAATTGTCAGTGTCTCCCAGGTGGCACACTACCAGTCCCCAGCACTAAGTCTAAAGTCACAGAAGGCTTCAACCTCACCTAATCATAGAGGTTCATCTTGTGCAACCTTGTGTTCACGACCAGCTCAAAATAAAAAGACAGAGTAGTATTGAAAAATAATCAGAGGAGAGAGAAGGAGTATAGAAGGGGGGAGGGAGGGTGAGATGGAACAGAGCAAGAGAGAGTGGAGGTTATGTAGTAAATTTAAATTATTTTCTATATTACAATGTAGGAGCAGGATGCATTTTGAAACATTCATTTAAAACATTATTTTTTTAAACATTGTTGCCAATTTACAGAAACTTCTTTTCTAATAGAATAAAAATTCTCAAATCACCCTAATTAAGCTACTGGTAGGTATAAATGAGTTTTTCCCTGGTTATATTTAAACTGAATTTTAGGAAGAGTTAAATCACTTTAAATGGTCTTTCAGTTGATTCTCTTTGTCACGGTTGGGAGTTTCTTCCCTGCTTGAGGAGAAACACTCAACATATAAATATTAAAACAGAAAGAGTTAGAAATGGCTTTTCTCCTACAAGTATTTTGATTATTGTAGAGTTCATATTTAGAAGTGAACTATTGGAAGTTATATCAGTTGTGGAATGCTAAATGAGAAATACAGCCTATAAATTGCTATCTGAATAAGCAATTGAAAAAATACTGGAGATTGAAATTTTCTAAGGACAAACTGCTAGTTCATTGATAGGCCTCATTTTTGGAATTTCTTCCAACTAGGCAAAACCTTTACTTCTGATAACTGCCCAAAATTAGTGAATTTGTGTATGATACCTTTCTTAAAATTATGTAAGCATGCAGTAGCCAGTTCAAAGTTGAGGAAAGGATTTTTAAAAATTAAGTAAAGAAATTTATACTCATTTCTCTTAGTGTTGGTATTAAATTTCTTGTCTTGATGTTTCATAATCTGACATGAAAGACTGCCCTAACACCTGTTGCTGTACAACATACAGAAAGTAAAAGAAGTAATTTTCCATGAGAAACTTTAAAGAAAGTCCTGGGATTTTTATTATATTAACATATTTTCTCTGAGATTCAAAGTTACATGAACTCAATCCACTTTTTACTACAAATATTTTTTGGAAGGGGGGGAATTTGCTTTATTAGTGTTGAAGTTGAAATCTTGTGTTACTTTGAAATTAAAAAAAAAAAAAAAAAAAGAAATACAGCCGGGCAGTGGTGGTGCATGCCTTTAATGCACTTGGGAGGCAGAGGCAGGTGGATTTCTGAGTTTGAGGCCAGCCTGGTCTATAGAGTGAGTTCCAGGACATCCAGGGCTACACAGAGAAACCCTGTCTCAAAACAACCAACCAAACAAACAACACAAAAAACAAACAAACAAAAAAAACCAAACAAAAAAAAAGGAATACAAATATATTTTTCTTTCTTTATTTTATATTTTCTTTATTTACATTTCAAATGTTATCCCCTTTTGTGGTTCCCCTCCAAAACTCCTCTATCCCCTCCTCCTTCCCCCTGCTCACCAACCCACCCTCTCCTGCTTCCTGGCCTTGTCATTCTCCTACACTGGAGCATAGAGCCTTCATAGACCAAGGGCCTCTCCTCACATTGGTGACAGACAAGGCCATACTCTGCTATATGCGGGTAGAGCCATGAATCTCACCATGTGTACTCTTTGGTTGAATTATACTTATTTATTTGAGTGTGTGTGCCTGCATAAGCACTGTGGCTCGAGTATGGAAGCCAAAATCCAACATGGCATGCCCTGCTTTCCCTTTCCACCATGTAACTCCTGAGGATCATCTCAGGACCCTCAGACTTGGTGGTTGTGGTGCTTGTAAGGTGAATGAATAGTTCATCCTCAGGTAGTGGAACTGTATGAGAAGGATTAGGAGGTGCTGCCTGTGGAGAAGGTGTGTCAGTGTGGCCAGACTGTGAAACTTTGAAAGACTCACCCAGTTTCCAGTGTACTCTCCTCTGCCTCGTGGTTGTGGATCACGATGGAATGGGAGATTGTTACCAGAGATCTCAGTTAGGCTTATTGTTCCAAGTTCTGTCTGAAGTCTTCTTCACAAATCCACATTCTGAGCATTTGCTTGGCATCTGGTGGTGTTACTAGGAGCCTGTGAATCCTCAGAAAGTGGGACTTGCTAGGGAGAAGTAGGTCTCCAGGGCTAGAATTTCAGTGTCTAGATCCAGTGTTTCTGGATTAGGTCCTCAATGTGAGCTGAATTGAGAGCACACATTCACAGACATGAATAGTGCTAATCTATAAAGTCTTCTCTTCCATGACTGACAGAAACTCATTAAAATTATGAGCTAAAGTAAATGTCCCTTAAAATATTTGTCAGGTTGCATGAGGTCACAGCCATTCAAAGGTAACCAGTAATTGCTGGGCTTTCATGAAACTGTTGCTTAAAGAAAATGACCTCGATTTTACTTTCACTCACCAGTGTGTATTTCATAAACTGTATACTTTTTATTGTAACAAATAACAATTTGAGATATCACAGCATCTTGTCACACTAGGAAGTCCAAGAGGCAGGGGATTATAGTCATCCAGCATGAGTATGACAGGTGTTGATGCTGAGAGTGGCAAGGGAATATCAGCTTCAAGCAGGGGTGTAAATAGAGTAGTGTGGTCATGCTGGTTATAAACACAGAAGGAAAAAACTGGGCTAAAGCTCCAATATTTTCAGATAATTCCTCTTGTCTATTCCTATTAGCCTCTATCACAGTGGTCCCATATCATTTTGACCTGTCTGTCATCTGTATCTTTATAACAACTTTCACATATTTGTACTGACTGGCCTTGCTTTGACATAGTTGTTGACTTTGCATCACTTGGCATTCAGCTTCAAAAAAAAAAAAAAAAAAAAAAAAAAAACAAAAAAAACAAAAAACCTTTATTTCCTGCCTCTAATCTCAATTTAGACTCAGCATTTTCTTGAAATCTGCAAACACAAATTTCCTCATAGGTATTCTGAGAATCATGAATTAATGGTTTTCAATGAGTGTTAGCTAATGAAAGCTAACTACATTTAATTATCTCTAAATTCTTCTCTCGATTTTGTGTTTGCTATTCTTTATGTACAGTATCTGTACAAACTTTATTGTTTCCCTTTCTTTATCGGATATTTTCTTTATTTACATTTCAAATGTTATCCCTTTTCCTGGTTCCCCCCTTTCCGGAAACCCTCCAGCCCCTCCCACTTCCCCCTGCTCACCAACCCACCCACTCCCACTTCCTGGCCCTGGCGTTCCCCTATACTAGAGCATCAAGCCTTCACAGGACCAAGGATCTCTCCTCTCATTGATACCTGACAAGGCCATCCTCTGCTACATATGAGGCTGGAGCCATGAGTCTCTCCATTTGTACTTCTTGGTTGGTGGTTTAGTCCCTGGGAGCTCTGGCAGGTCTGGTTAGTCCATATTTCTGCTCTTCCTATGGGGTTGCAAACCCCTTAAGCTCCTTCTTTTCAGAGCACATTTGTATTCATTATTATTAACAGCCAAATATTATTTATCAGTCAAAGTGCCTATATAAGTTTAAGATTCAATTATTGAATATTTACTAAGAATACAAGTTAAAGGGATGATGGGGCATGGGCACCCACTGTCTTAGGATGTGTCAATTTTACTTATGTTTTGTAGTAACAAACTAATTCAGAAAGAAACTCAGTTTTCAAAGGTAGAATTTTCAGAATAATCAATTAAGTAGATTTCACAGTATTATTTGTCATCTGCACTCGTTTGCATATTAGACTCCTGCCCAACAATATTTAGGCTCCTTATAGAGAAATCCAGGTGGAACAGTCACCTTTCAGGCGTGTCATCACAGAGGCGACATCTACAGAAGTGTGATGGCTGCTCTTTGCCTGACTTGGTTAGGAATTGTAACTTTCACAAATATATTGATTTAGGTTCATCACATGTAATAAGGTAGAAGAAGGCTGAAGAGGGGAGTAGAGTAAATAATGCCTCTTTATATTCAGGACATCCCTCTGTAACTGATTAGTCCTATGTGGCTCTTGCTAACATGCCCAAACATGTCTGACACTATTTTATTTTAATTAGGGTGAAATATCTTAGAATTTGTCATGCCATAAAAGGGAGACATTGTCAATAAAAAAAAGTTGACTCAAATTAATTTGAGTGAAGAACATTGGATACACTCAATAATATAATAAGGAATAGAAGGATTGAGGTGATATCTAGTAATTATTTACCTATTGCTATAATTAAATGTTTGTGAGATAAAAACCATTTTAACTTCTTTGACATACAAAATTTTCTTGACCACTACTATCAACAGCTGGATCTGAATGCACCACTATCCTACCTCAGGATATGTCTTTGTGTCAAGCCAAGTTTAAAGGCAAGACTCTAAATAGCTGAGTTTGTCATGTAGTATCAATTTTGCCTCCAAAATAGAGGTATCATTCATGTGAAATATTTATCTGTTACTCAGTATAGTGCAAAGCTTTTTATAAAGAGATCCTCAATGATGAACACTCTTACAGAATCTAGGTGGATATTCCTGGACATCTGCAATTTATAATCCCTCCTTCAGAACATCAGTTTGGAAAATAATATAGGAAACTATGGTAAAATAAAGTGATTCTCTCATGAAATGAGTACATATTGTAACTTAGAAGCCAATAGAAAAAAGTACTGGGTATTTCTGTAATGTTTCTTCCTTTCTCTTGTTTTGTTTGATTTTATAGTGCTAGGCATCAGCACCCAAGCCTCCTGTATTGCAGACAGCTGTTCTACCAATGAGTTGTGTTCTCAGCATCTGCTCTAAGACTTTATACTTTAACACATTCTCATGGTTCCTCTCATGCTAGTTATTTTTTAACACTTCTTCAATAGAATTCAGGCGATGCCTTACAGATTCTCAAATGAGGTTGAAAAAAACTGAATAGCATATTTATTTTCAGTATAAAAGAGAGAGTCAGGATATTTCAGAGGAGTCAAGCCAAATAATGTCTAAGGCAATATATCATGGCCAAAACTTCTTGTTCTTTTCTGATGATGTAACAGTATTCCAGATGTGTTTTCTCAGGTATTGGTGGGATCTAGAAATTAATGAGAAAACTTTTCATATAAATTTTGCATAACAAAATTGAGTATGATAATTGTACATTTGTGATATTAAAGTAGAAATATTTGACTAAAGAAAAAATGTTTGCATTATACCATTTATCTATTTATTTATTTATTTATTTATTTATTTATTTATTTATTTTTGAGACAGGGTTTCTCTGTGTAGCTCTGGCTGTCCTGGTATTCACTCTGTAGACCAGGCTGGCCTCGAACTCAGAAATCCGCCTGCCTCTGCCTCCCAAGTGCTGGGATTAAAGGCGTGTGTCACCACTGCCTGGCAACCATTTATTATCTAACATTAAATTTATAACTTCACCCTTGTTTCAGTGTTTGACTTGCTAAGACAACAGTGTCTCCTAGTTACATTTTTTTTTTAAAGCAAATGCCAACTTTATCCTTCTCAACTTTGTGTCTTTTTTGTCCTCCTATTTTATCATTCTTGCACACCTTTACCATCTTCCCTAGGTCACTGGATAAAGCTTTAGCAATCGAAGTTCTCTCTTTTATTTGTCTAGAGTAGATACTTGATTTTTGTCTTTTTCTTTATTTCTTTTGACATTTTTCTTCTTTATTTTGTTTCACTGAAGTTTTTCATCCATACTCAAAGGGCCAATCAAGAGTTATGAAAACATTCAGGTATTACTCACATCTTAAGTATTACTGTCTTGAGTATTACTGCCAGTCTAAAGAATGTGAATACTGGGTGTCCCTTGCTATTTTCTGTTTTATATAGTTTTATTTTTTCTTACTTTTTACCATACATTGTCTGTATAAATAGCAGGTTATAGCATGAATAAGGCTTAATCACTTCCATGTTTCCTTGGCTTAACAAACTACCATGTCTGTTTTACTAACATATCCTGTCTCTTTCTGACAGCTATAAACTCTAAGTTTGTTGCTAAGAACTTTCAGTCAACCAATGGGGAGCTCCATGGGCTGAAGAATTGTAGCCTTTTGTTGCCATTCTTTTGTCAAGAACCAGAGCCCAACCATTTAATGATTTCCTTGAACTTGAAAGCCAATCTCTGGCTTAAAGTATCTGTGGGTACTTACAATGACAATACATTGGTCTTGACTTTGTACTTGATTGGTAATAAATAGACCTGAGCCAGAATCACCTAGTTACAGTCTTCTTAGTTTCCTACTATTGGACACTAGTGTGAGAAATAATTGTTAGTATAAGATGCTATGACCTGGGATAGTTAATTATTTATTAATAGATAAATAATACAGTATGGTATAATTCATGGAATAACATTACCATTTCATCTTCCTTTATTTGTAAATATTAGTGTTAAGATGTATTTCTGCATTTTGAGTTTTCTGAGCTAGAGCTGATATTTAGTATTTTGTGAAACTGTCAGTTTTGTATTCCTTACTTTTCATGTTAGGCAAGAATATAAAATGGATTTTGTTTTCACTCTAATCTTACAGAATGAAAACTAAACTACCAACTGTTAGAGTATCCTCAGAAATTGTGAGACCTCAATAGCCATGACTATATGGGAAGTACAATGTAGAACCAAAATGTTGAAATAAAAATTATAAATAGGACATAAGCTGAGTTGGGAGGGAGATTGAGGTGCAGGTATAATAAAACATATTGTACCTAAGTAAGACATTTCAAGGAATAATATGCACATATATTTGAATATATTGATTGTGTGTGCATGTGTGTCTATGTTCATTTTCTTTCATTATTTTATTTGGAATTTAAAACAATGACCTTTCCTTTTTGGAGTCCACTTAGAATTATTTGGAGTAATAGGATGAGCAGGACACATACAATAAAAATGTTGCCTGTTTCAGTTAAGTTGAAATTCATTTTTCTTCTTTCTGACAACTGCAAGGGATAATATGCTAAACTTTACATTCTAAGGGTACTTACAGGCACTGAGTTAGTGAATTGCATTCCACTATTGCCAGGACAGAAACAGTACTATGTCCTTATGGACATAGTTCTATTCTCCAATTTATTTTTCATGTGACCAATACACAAAATTATTTCATTTTTATTTAATATATTTTGATAATACTTACAACCAAACTAATTAACAATTATGCTCGAACAGTATTAAGTAACAATTAAATTTCTCTGTCAGACAATTGTATCCATCTCGAATTTACAGACGCTAGATAGCATTTCATGACTGTACTGATGGCTATGTTAAACAGAAAATAATCGTTAGAAAGGAGCATATGTGTGAGCACATAATATTAAGCTCATAGTAGAAAGGGCATTTGTTCATACTATGAGAGTTGAAACCAGCAAATAGAGCATTACATTGTTTAGTCTCTGACAGGAAAATGTTTGTGGGATAGACGAGTTATCCTGTTTGTCTGTGTGTCCCTAGATAACTGGCAACAAACCACCTCACTGAATTTGGGTTTACAAATAAATCTAGTAATTGAAAGTCCATGCAAATGCAGAACCCACCTATAGAAAGGATCAAAAGTATTTCTTTCATTCTTCATACATCTTACCAGTAAGTGTGCAAAGCCTTTACTATAAATTTTTTTTATCTGATCGGTAAGTTGAAAATATAAAAGAAAAAATGACTAGTAAATTCCACAATCACTTTCAGTTAACTTAAATACATATTAGGATATAGTATTGATTGGATTTATAGTTTGTTTCACCTACTTTGAACTAGATAGATAACTCCATTACCAGCTGAAACCTGATACTCTGTCTTTTCTCTGCCACTCTACTGTGTACCTAAAAGAGGCATTGATAATCTTTTGCCTATCTAGCCCTTTCTCTACAATTTTAGCATCTTCTACAAACTGAGGTTTCTAGTTTCAATTATTTTGGAAGACATATTCCAATATAGATTTTCTTTTAGATTCATTTCTTCTTTCTCCAAAAACTTTCTGGAACTTATGTTAATATTACCTAGGAACTAGGTAAGACAAATCTAAGTATATATGTCTGATTATAAAAATTTCCTAAGTATATTTGAATCTCTAGAGAAAGCTGCTAAAATTTTATGTGCATATCAAGTACTGTAAGGTGTATTTTGTGATTATAGCCTTAAGAGTTTCCCAGAAACTTAAAGAAAATTGAAAAGGATAAATGCAAAAAATTACTTGTATTATTATTTTGTTATATCAGATATTTTTTGATTCTGACTCCACTATAACTGACAGAATCAATTTAATAGTAGATGTCCTTTGCCTACACCTTCACCAGATCCAGTCTATAATGGTGAGAAAGATGTAGCACCATAGAATATTTCAGAAGCCTGAGAAAAGGAAGTGTTGATGTCTCGCTAGCTAGCTTTCTTTTTATTTTCTTTCAGTCTCTCTTGCCCTTTCTCAACTATATCCACTGTTGACTGTATCATGGCATCCATATTCCTTGCATCAGCTGGCATCAGTAATTCTTTTATTTTTGTATTTATGCATGCATGCATGTATGTATGTATGTATGTAT
>JADRCD010173348.1:0-15975 GCA_019843815.1 Montemys delectorum | reverse complement strand
GCACCCATGCCACAGCATAGGCACATTTATACACACACATGTGCAGACACACTCAGTATCGTTTCTAAAAGAGAAGCATATAAGGTGTCTATAGTCACCTCAGCAGTACCCACCCTTCCACCACACTCTAGCTACATTTAGCACGCAGCCTTTTAGAGGTGCCAGGACTCTCTAGACAGGTACCGGAGCTGGCATGGCTCCATACCTGCCTTAGTAAGCAGCAGCAGGCTCCTAACTCCAAAGCTGCTGCCAGAAGCAAAGTCTCATGGGAGTAGTGTGCCAGTTCCTTACCAGACCTAGATCCCAGGAGCCTGTGGGACATGCTACCTCCCCCTTTTGAGAGTCTCAGGATCAGAGGCAGGAAGCCTGCTCAGAAGAAATAAACCGCACGTCCAGGAAGAAAGAGCAACTGGAGGGTACGTGTTTGGCTTGAATTTTAATTAAGATAATCACAGCACCCAAAGGATTTCCACTGCAACACAGGGGCAGGGGGGTCGTGACAGAGACACCACAACACAGACTCCGCATCTCCTCACTAAGCAACTTTTCCAACGAAGGCGGTCATGGTGATTACTGAACGACTGACTTGGGAGACGAGGGGGGAGAGGGCAGCACGAAAGACAAGGCCAGATGCCTCAGGCTTCGTATGGAGATGCCGGGATGAAAGGCATGGCCAAGGCCCAAGTTCAGAGGTGACAAGAAAAGGCACAGGGGACACTTCTGGATCCAAGATGAAAGGAAATCAAGGTCCATCTCTCAGACAGAGAGAATTCACAGCTGAAAGAAAATGGGTACAGACTAGGCAGTGGCAAGGGCTGCACGCTAGGGAGCTGGGAACTTCCCTCTGCAAATCCACAGCTCTCAAGGTGGGAAATGCACTTTTGGAGTTGTGCGTATATCCCAGGCCCACAGCTAGGGGTAACGTCCGGGAGGTCTCAACAGCAGAAGCCATGCCTCATTCATGATGAGCCAGAAGGAAACTGACTAGCAAGGAGCCAAGCCTGAGCTTGAGCAGGAGCTATGGAAGAGGTCATCAATGTCACTTAATGACCCAGCCTCCTAAGCCTCACCAGGAAACCTACCTCGTGCACACCAGACAACTAACTCAGATGGTCATGACTTCTGACTATTCACTTTCTCATACAGTTAAGCAAGGGAACAGTTAACTCAAACTGAAGACATTCTTGAGCTCTGGACATGCTGAAAGTCTGTAAAAATGAGTATACTGGGAGCTGGCAAGATGGAAAAGGTGCTTGCCACCAAGCCTAGTATCCTGTGTTCGATCCCTGGAACCTACATGGTAGAAGGAGAGAACTGATTCCCACAGGCTGTTCTCTAGCTTACGCCCAAACACAAACACACACACACATACACATACACACTCATTCACACATACGCACTCACATACCTATACACATTCACACTTATACACTCACACAAAAACACTCACACATACACATATATACACACAAACATACTCAGACACACACATACTCTCATTCACACATATACACACATACACACTCACACATACATACTCACACATATACACCCCCCCACACACAAATGCACTCATACTCACACATATACACTCACACATATACACACACAAAACACTCACACATACACACATATACACATACATACACACAAACATACTCACACACATATGCACTCATATACACTCACACACACATGTCCAATAAATAAGTGGAATAATTTTTGTTTTGTTTATTTTCGAGACAGGGTTTCTTTGTGTAGCCCTGGCTGTCCTGGAACCCACTGTGTAGACCAGGCTGGTCTCCAAGTCAGAGATCTGCCCGCTTCTGCTTCCTGGGTGCTGGGATTAAACGTTCCACTATTACCCAGCTTTAAGTGGAATAAAAATGTTAAAAGAAAAAATACACAATGACAAGGAGGTGTTTTTCAGTAAAGATTTTTGTTACTGTTAAATTTAGAATAAAAACAAGAGCTTATCAGAATCCTAGCTTCTGTATTTACGACACACTTATAAACACAAAAACAAAATAAAAATCTCAAAAGCTTTCTTTCTTTTTGTGTGAGTGTATATGTTTTTTTTTTTTTTTTTTTTTTTTTTTTTTTTTGGTTTTTCGAGATAGGGTTTCTCTGTATATCCCTGGCTGTCCTGGAACTCACTCTGTAGACCAGGCTGACCTTGAACTCAGAAATCCGCCTGCCTCTGCCTCCCAAGTGCTGGGATTAAAGGCATGCACCACCACCACCCGGCCTCTCAAAAGCTTTCTATACCTGAAAAATAGAGTCAACATGAACATAACAAGAACAGTAAGTGTGTTGCCCAGGTAATGTTTTAAAATTTTTTTATTACTGCATGTATATGGGTGTTTTGACCATGACTCATGTGTGTATAATGTCCTCAGAGGCCTGAATGCAAGGTCAGTTCCACTAGAACCAGAGTTGCAAACAGACGTGAGCCATCATGTGGCTGCTGGGAATTCATCCCAGGTCTTCTGGAAGAACAGAAGTGTTCTTAACTTCTAAGCCATCTCTCCAACCCTAATGCCTAAATAAACTTTATAGAAAATATTTATCCCAAGGACAAGCTTGAAAGAAAATCACACCACACACACATAGACACACACACTCATACACAAACACACAAATATATATATATATATATATATATATATACACACACACTCATACACACTCACATACAAACACATACACACACACACACTTACACACAAACACATATACACACACACACTCACATGCACACAATTACGTACATATACACACACATTTTTAAAGAATATTCTTTCAGAACTGACATGAAACAAGACAGAAAAATAGCTTAGACTGTATAAAATCTTTGTAGAACTGTTTTATGTATTGAAACACATAATAGTGAACTAAATAGCCCTTAAGAATTTAATGTAATTTTATAGTCATTTAATTTCATTTGGGAATGTAACTATTTCAAAGAAATGTCCTGTTTGGGACTTCATCTACTGAGTAGAGGTTAAAAGCTGAAAAACAAGAAGGTGAAAATTCAGGAACACAAAGAATATTTAAAAAAAAAAGAAAGAAAGAAAGAAAGAAAGAAAGAAAGAAAGAAAGAAAGAAAGAAAGTTCTATAAAAAACTGTCTTCACTCATGGAACTTATGCAAATCCCACAGGAAAGCCGAATCACATCATTTTCCTATAATTCACGTCTACATAGCAGTGGAGGTTGAGGCTGTAGGAGTCTCACGAGTTCAAGGCCAGCCTACACCAGGCACTAAGACCTGGTCAAAGAAGGGGGTGAGAATAAGTCCTCGTAATTTTCATTTCTAGAGCCACATGAGAGCTGCCGTGAGGCACCAAGCACAGGCTGCCATGTTGGCCCTCATTGGGAGCTGCTCTGACTGTGACTCACAGCTGTTGGATGCTTCCTGGAAAGCGTATCACTGAACGGAGACTTCCCTAAGTTAACGTGTACTCTCTGCCCCTGTGCAGCAGACTTGGCCATGTCAGCACACAGGTCTCTGTGATCAACAGCTCTGCTAGATGAAGGAGTTCCTGCAATGGTTGCCCCCAGGGAACCCTAGGAACCAAGCGATCAGCTATGGGAGGGGGGATGTTCCTCACTGCACACCACTTATCTCTGCAGGAATATGCAAAACCAATGATTTTGTTAGCCTGAAAGAAAAGCACATTGGTCCATTGCCCCATTTGCGGTTTTTCCAGGAGATCCTAGGAACAGTGATTATGTGCAGAAACATGAGTAAAGAAAACCTCAAGTGGGAGACCCCTGAAATTCCTCCTAAAAATGCCTCAAGAACACCCAGAAGCGATGAGCGAGGTTCATCACTCCTGGCTTTGGTAAAGAAACGGCATTAGCCAACCAAGCATGTCCATACAAAAAGACAGACAAACTCAAACCAGCGCGAGCAACCGGTAGAGGAAGGGACGCACACCCCAGATGAGGTGACCTCTCTGAACCCTGCAGAAAGTGAACATCTCTCTCTTTTCATGAGCTCCCTCCCAATGGATCAGCTGCAGGCGAAATCCAGGCTCTGATGGGGTGAAAAATTATTACTCCTGAGCTATGCAGTTGATCCTTTCAACACTCAACTCACAGATCTTTATGTAAATGCTTTTAAACTAAACTTCAGAAGGTGTTTTTTCTTTTCTTTCTTTCTTTCTTCTTCTTTTTTTTTAATCTCAGAAGTTCATTCAACAGTCAGCTTCAATCATGACTTAAGCAAACATTTAGCCGTTTGGGTAAATATTCTCTCTCTCTCTCTCTCTCTCTCTCTCTCTCTCTCTGTGTGTGTGTGTGTGTGTGTGTGTGTATGTGTGTGTGTATGTGTGAAAGCACACGCATGCATGCCTATGATCATATCTATGAATGTGTGACATGAGATTGCAAGCCATAAACCCCGGAACTGTATGATAGAATGTTAAAAGTTTCTAATGCAGGAAATCTTGTTCTTTTTTAAAATTCTCAGTGTTGGGGATCAAAGCTGAAGCCTTCCACAATAGGCAGGCACTCCAGCAATAAGTTACATCCTCCCAGCCTGAAAATCTTGTTTTGGGAGTCAATGTACTATTTTCAAATTACTGTTGAGAAATGGGCATTTTATCATAGAATAAGAGAGCAAAAAGAGATATAAATAGAATTAAGATGGAAAATTGGGGCTGGATCGATATGGGGCTCATGCCTAGCATGCGCCAGACCTGGGTTTAGTCTCTGCAGAGAGAGGGGGAAGACAGAGAAAGAAAGAGCATATGACTATAAATATATCCACCAACTGATATTTGACAAGGGTACCAACATGGTTCAATAGAGATAGAATGGTCTTTCTAAAAAACAGAGCTGAGAAAGTGAATGTCCACATGCAAAAGAGCAAAGCAGGGACCTTACATCATTTGGAACATAACTCAGGAAGGAGTAAATACAGATAGGAGCTAAGAGGACACAGCTCTGTGCTGCCTGACACTGCCTGTCAGCCTGAGAGGACACAGCTCTGTGCTGCCTGACGCTGTCAGCCTGAGGGACACAGCTCTGTGCTGCCTGATACTGTCAGCCTGACAGGACAGAGCTCTGTGCTGCCTGACACTGCCTGTCAGTCTGACAGGACAAAGCTCTGTGCTGCCTGACACTGACTGTCGGCCTGACAGGACAAAGCTCTGTGCTGCCTGACACTGCCTATCAGCCTGAGAGGTTACACACAGCTCTGTGCTGCCTGATGCTGTCAGCCTGACAGGGCAGCTCTGTGCTGCCTGACACTGTCAGACTGACGGGACAGCTCTGTGCTGCCTGATGCTGTCAGCCTGACAGGACAGCTCTGTGCTGCCTGACACTGTCAGACTGACGGGACAGCTCTGTGCTGCCTGATGCTGTCAGCCTGATGGGACACAAGTCTGTGCTGCCTGATGCTGTCAGCCTGACCAGACAGCTCTGTGCTGTGTGACACTGTCAGCCTGAGGGGACAGCTCTGTACCGCCTGATACTGCCTGTCAGCCTGACAGGACATAGCTCTGTGCTGTGTGACACTGCCTGTCAGCCTAGGTCCTGGAGTCTTACTCAGCTGTGGACAAGCCTGTGAAAGATTTTCCTGTATAAGTCCACTGCAGCCGGAAGACCCACTCTAACCTGAACTGCATAAAACGGGAAAATCATGCTGGGCACTGCTGCTCACCTCTCTCTGCTTCCCGACTGTCGAGGCAGTGGGACCAGCCAGCTGTCAGGACTCCCCTTCTGTGATGGACGGTATGTACCCTTGAACCGTGGCCCAAATAACCTCCCTTAAGTTGCTGTCATCAGGGTATTTATCAGAGCAACCAGAAAAGTAAGAGAGCTTCTAGGAGAGAGCACAGGGATGCTGTGCAGTGATCCTGATCTTGTCACTGCTTCCTAGCTAGGATATCAAAGGCACAAAGACAAAACAGGCAGGGGAGGCATCAGCAGGATGTACAGGCTTTCTGATTTTAAGGATACATTTGAAAGTCACTTATCTACTGAGAAACAAGTACCCCGGATATATAAAGAGCTCTTACAATTCAATCGCAAGACAAACAAGGAAACGTGAGCAACAGACGGGATTAGACTCGCCAACAAAGCGGGCTGGGTGGAGAGATGATTCTGCTGGTAAAGTGCTTGCCTTATGAGCCTGTGGACCCGAGTTCAATCCCTAAAACCCACATTTTAAAAAGGCCAGGTATGTGCTTGTAATCCTAGCACTGACGGGTCAGAGATGGGGGTAGATCCCAGAGGCTCACTGGCCAGCCAGGCTAGCTGAGCCAGTGAAGTCCCTGTGAATGTAAGAGATCCTCGCTCTAAAACAAAACAAAACAAAAACCTATAACAACAACAACAACTACTACTATTACTACTATTACTACTACAACAAAGCCAGCAGTGAAGGACAAAGAAATGCACCCAAGGTTGACATCTGGCTCCAGATGGCATCCACACAAACAGTACCAGAGCAGGCACGAACATGCACATGCACAAACAGTACTGGAACACTCATGAACATGTACATGCACAAAAAGAATATTCTAAAGACAATAAACATAATGAGAGTCGCTCAAATGCATGAGTCACTGGGGCTGCCCAAATCAGAACAATCTTAGATCTACTTTGCTCTCAGTAGACTGATTAAAGACAAACTCATAAACTAGAGCAAGCGGGACCCCAGGGACAAGCCGGAAGAGCCTAGCAAGCCACACACTGCTGCTGAGCCTGGGACACAGTGCGGCCACAAAGGAAAACAGGTAAGGGGAAGCCTATGACCTTACTGTAGGAGCTGACAACCCCACCATCCCTGAGGTACAGACACAAGAAGGATGAGGGCTGTATTCACACAAAGATTGAAGGTTTTGGCTGTTATTCCCAAATGTAGTTACAACCCAACACCCCTCCGCTAATGGCTGGATGGTGTGGTATGACTTGAGCACCTGTTATCTGGAAGTAACAAATTCAAAATGGCCCAAAAGCTAAAACTTTTTGGGAGACGATATCACACCCAGGGGTGGTGGTACAGGCTGCACCCAGGACAGAAAGTCCAGCTTGGGCCACACGTCAAGTTCCATGTCAGTTTCAGGGGCTTCCTCAGCTCTTGTCGCCAAAACCAAAACCAAAACACAATTAAGCAAAAAAGAACTCCACACGAGAAACAAACTCCTTGATCTAAGGAGATGCAGAGGAGGGGTCCCTGAGAAGCACCAAGCCCAAGGTCAGCACAGCACACTACAGCTTACAGAGCAAAGCAGAGTCCTTCTACAGAGACCTCAGGGCTGCCAGTCTCCTATGGCCACAATACCACCCTGCCTGTTCCCAGCCACCTGCAAGGCTCTCCCTCCCACGAACCTTTGGAACCATGCACTCCCACCCCAGTGAGGGGAATCCTGTGTGCCTCAAGGTCACATTGGAGTTCAGCTCCTCAAGGTTATGTGAATTTCAACAACATAAACTCGAAGTTTCAAAGCACTCCTGAGAAGAGAAATGAAGGATTCATGGAGTCCACCCCTTCTTTTCAACACAGGGTTTCTCCGCAAGGTCCTGGCTGTTCTGAAACCCACTCTGTAGACCAGGCTGGACTTACTCACAGATCCACCTGCCTCTAGCTTTGCCTCCCAAGTGCTGCTTTAAGAGTATGCACAACAGTCACTGTTGCCACCACCACAGGCTTCTCTTCCTCTTTTTAAAAATATTTATTTTCTAGGTGTGTTTTGCTTGCATGTATGTAAGTATACCGTGCACACACTGTGCCCACAGAGGCCACAAGAGGTTATCAGATCCCCTGGAGCTGGAGTTATAGACAATTGTGAGCCACCGTATAGGTGCTGGGATCAAACCTGGATCCTAAGTGCTGCGCCATCTCTGTTAAGACAGTTTCCATCCCTGACTAATCTCTAATTGCTCTTGCGCCATGCTCTGGAATCCTGTGTAAATCTCTTTCCCTTGATCGCTCCTTTCTCCTCCATTTGTCACCCTCCCCTCCCCATTCCCAGGAGACTGGACTTACTTATCTTTTTATCCCAGAGGCTCAATGTGCTTGCTGAATTAATATCTGGCATGTTTCACTCCCTGCCGACAGAGAAGGGAAACTGTCACTGCCCACTTCAGCACTAATCCCCCACACGTAGTCATCCTGTCCCCCTACCCCCGGGAGACACACAGCAATGTCCAGAAATGCATCTAGTTACCACCCAGGAGAAGAGCAAAAGCAAGTGGGCCTGACACACTGTGTAATGGCTCATGAAGCACAGGGCAGACTCCCCACAGTCAAGAATGATCTAAAGTCTCAACGGACATCTAAACCATGCCCAGCATTCTCAGGTATGTTTGCCCAAGAGAAATGGAGGAACATAGGTCGTAAAAACCTGTGCAGGTGGATGGAGGGATGCATCAGTGGTTAAGAGGGCTTGCTGCTCTTCCGGATGAGGGGAGTTCAGTTCCCAGCACCTGTAACAGGTAGTTCACAACCATCTCTAACTTCAGCTACAGGGAATCTGATAGCTCTGGTTTCCTTGGAAACTTACACTCGTGCACATACCCGCATGCAGATACATACTTGCACATAATTTAAAATAATAAATCTTTTAAAATTACAAGTAATTTTTTTAAAAAAATATGAGACATGAGATAATATGAATGCATCTCAGAGCATAATATAAGCAACATTACTTTAGGAGATAAAACTCTAGTGCCTGTCTCTAGGAGAGGGAGACAGACACTTGTGGGAAGCAGGTGGATCTTCTAGGTCTTGAGGGGTCCTTTACTTGTGTCTGTGTGGGTGTGTAAATGCAACATGTAAAAAGTTATTGTGCTGGGGATTCAGGACGTATGTTCCCCATGTCTGCTACACTCCCTACAAATACTTCATTGAGTGCAAGACTCCCCGCAAACCAAGGCACATCCCCAAAGCCACATGCTGGTTTGCTGTCCTAGGGGTGATGTTAATCACTTTGGAGCTGAGCATCTGTCCTGATTAGTTTCCACTGTCAACGTGACGGCACCTAATGTCCCTGAGGAGGGACTTCAGCTGACACGCAGCCTAGATCAGGCCTTGAATGTGTGTGTGGGGCATTATCTTGACAGCCTTCTTTCTTGTGTTTCTGCCTTTTATGCCTTTCCCATCCTCCCTCAATGATAGAACACGAAAGTTTAAGATGAAGTAAACTCTTTCTTCCCCCAAGTAGCTTTTGGTCAGTGTTTTATCACTGCAACAGGATGAAGGTACAACAGTGCCCGCCCCTTCCAAAGCCTTGGTCCACAAGGCAAAGGTCTTCACCCACTGTGATGGTCTGTATATGCTCTGCCCAGGGAGTGGCACTATTAGAAGGTGTGGCCCTGTTGGAGTAGGTGTTTCACTGTGGGTGTGGGCTTTAAGACCCTCATCCTAGCTGCCTGGAAGCCAGTCTTCTGCTGGCAGCCTTCAGATGAAGATGTAGAACTCTCAGCTTTGCCTGCACCATGCCTGTCTGGAGGCTGCCATATTCCCGCCTTGATGGTAATGGATTGAACCTCTGAACCTGTAAGCCAGACCCAATTAAATTTTGTTATTATAAGACTTGCCTTGGTCATGGTGTCTGTTCACAGCAGTAAAACCCTAACTAAGATACTGACAGATCACAAGCTGGCAGCTCTCTAGAGAGGTGGAAATATAAACTCTGAAGGTAGCCTGGCTGAAGTCAGGTCACTGGAGGCGTGCCTCTGAGGGGTGTTTCTTGTCCCTGTCCCTCCAACTCCATCCCCCTCTGCATCCTAGCTGCTATTAAGGTGAATTCCTTACTCCACCACCAGATCTGCCATAATGCCCTGTCTCACCTCCAAGCAGTGGAGCCAGCCAGAGTCTGAGACCTCTGGAACCACAAGCAGGGGTCTGTCACATGACTAAAACCACGTGTGGACCAGCCAATGCCCTCACTGTTGGTAAGGACATAAACAGGTATGCTTCTAGAATATTCTTTCATACTAGGTACCAAAACCTCTAAAAAAAACCCATACAAATCCTTCCCTTGATTCTCCTAAGGTGGTTTTGTTAAGGATCAAATCAAGGATGTGTCTACAAACTAAGCTTTGAGGACAGTCATCACAGCATTGACTTAATAGTGAAATTATAAAGAGGCAGTAGAGGTGAGCTGGATGGCTCAGTGGTTAAGGCGCTTGCCATCCAAGCCAGAAGTCCTAAGTGCCATGCCTGGAACTCATGTAGTGTAGAAGGCAAGAACTGCCTCTACAAAATTGTCCTCTGATCTCCATACACACGCCATGGCACACATACTCCACATACATCATATACACACACATACACAACAACAACTTTTTAAGGCCATAGGCTTGAGGTTCACCAGAGGAATCACTGTATTGTGGATTCATTAAATTTTTACGATTTGAAAATTTAATGGGAAATATTCACGAGTCATTAATTGCAATTAAAACTGAATTACATCAGTCCACCCACCATGATGTTATCTTATATACATGACTTATGTATTTAGCATCACAAATGGTTTCCTCCAGATAGAAAAATATTGTGGAACTAAAAAAAAAAAAATGTAAACATTATCTAAAATGAACATGTTTATTATGCTGTTAAGAAAGATATCCAATCACAGTTTTTAGAAATCAAGGTGAGTTTGACACCCCAGAACTGAGCGAGGACCTTGCACAGGCCCTGCCAGCACCCACAGGTATACTTCCTGGAGCAGGAAGTTCTGCCTCCTGAAAGCAGCACTATGCTCCTAGGGAAGAAATTCTACAATCTACTTATAAAAGTACACTCCTGTGCTGGTGAGATGGCTCAGTGGATAAGAGCACTGACTGCTCTTCCAAAGGTCCTGAGTTCAAATCCTAGCAACCACATGGTGGCTCACAACCATGCATAATGAGATCTGATGCCCTCTTCTGGTGTGTCTGAAGACAGCTACAGTATACTAATTTATATCTTTGGGCCTGAGCAAGAGGGGCCAACCAGAGTGAGTGGGATTGACTGGAGCGATCAGAGGTCCTAAATTCAATTCCCAACAACCACATGAAGGCTCATAACCATCTGTACATCTACAGTCTACTCATATATATATAAAATAAATTAATAAATCTTAAAAAAGTACACTCCTGTGTTAAAATCCACAGAACAGCAACCACACCCCCACCTAGTAAAAAAACAATTTTATATATTAACATAGAAATAAGCCAGGGAAGGTGGCAGAGCTGAAAGAAGTTCTAGTAACAAAGGGAGTGGGATTGCCTGTCCTGAGGTGTCAGGTATGACTAGGCGGATGCCCTCCACCTGCCCTCACAGCTAGGAAGCTAAGACCATCTTCCTGTACAGAAATGACAACTTCTCTACAAGAGTCTGTGTGAACACGAGGTGAGACAAGGCACAGATGAGCATTTACTCATGTGATCCAGACCAGGAGCTCCAGGTTCCCTACCTTGGGCAGCCTTGGGATACAGAGCTCCCAGGAAGCCAGCTGCACTGAGCCTGCATGGCTGCTCAGCTGTTAGGCAGCACTGCCAGGGATTGCAGTTGCAGCTCCCTAAGTCCCCGGCTCCTCCTGGTGCCACACGGCCTGGCTCAGAGCCACAACAGAAGGTACTACTCCCATGCTTCCACAGGAAGGCCTCTTGCTCTCCCCAGTCACAGACCCCACTTAACTATGGCTTAAAAAAAAAAAAAGAAAGAAACGTTTTTCTCTTCTTACTCATGAGTTGAAAAGGCTTTACTAGATGGTATTAGAGAGATTCATGACTGGTTCAAGGAAGGTCTATGGAGTGCTCAGCTATAAATGGGACACGTATATCACACCCCTGCCCGAAAGGCTCAGGGAACATTGGAGGAGGGGAAGTAGGAAGATGTAAGAGCCAGGATTAGGGAAGGAGGGGGACTGGGGTGGTGCAGTATCTCCTGGACACGAAGGCCCACTACACTCAAGAATTCATAAGATTGAGCTCAAGTCAGTCTACATTCTAGCATGGATGGGGCACAACAGCCCCCCCTCCCCTCCAGTTAAGGAGATTTGACTGTGGATATCTGCTAGGAAAGAGTTAGTTTTCTTTAGGGATGTGGTACCTGCTAGGTTGACCATGCTCCAGTAGACAGTCCCATATATCTGCATATATGGGCAGCAGAAATTAGAAAGAGAGGGGGGGGAAAGGGAGAGAGGGAGGGAGGGAGGAAGGGAGGGAGGAAGAACAAAGTTGGGAGGTGGATGTGAGGGAAGCAGGTCTGGGAAGAGTTGGAGGGGGAAAGAAAGTGTGAATATGATAGAAATACATTGCATGGGTGCATAAAACCCTCAAAGAATATATAATAAACAAGATAATTATTACAAACGCTAAAAATAAAAGATGATTATTAAACCAGCAGTAAGTCAGGTATGGTGGGCCACACCTTTAATCCCAGCACTTAGAAGGCAGAGGCAGGTGGATATCTGTATTCAAGGCCAGCCTGGTCTACAGAGTGAGTTTCAGGACAGCCAGGGTCACGTAGAGAAACCCTATCTCAATAATAATAATAATAATAATAATAATAATAAAAATAATTAATAGTAATCATCATCTAGCAGTGAACTCAAAGCACAAAATTTCAACAATGTTCATTTCCAACCCCACATTCCTCTCATCTTCCCAAGGTCAGGCTCCTACTGGAGTCTCAGAGGTTAGCTTGGACTAGAGGGGTCAGTCACCACAGAAACCCAGCAAAGCTAGAACAGGCAACCCGAGACTGGTATTGCCTGCTTCTGTGCCTCCCCAAGAAGTGATGGGAGGCACTCGGAGGAGGAAGCCTGAAGGTCAGAGGCCCCAGACACAGCCTGGCTGAATTTCACACTGCTCCCAGGAGAGCTTTGCACACTGCTGGCGATTTGCACAGTGGGAAGACAAGTGAGGCTGACAGCTTGCTGGGCTATTTTAGGGGGTTCAGCTATAAGTCTGGACTCTGTGCTCCCAGAAAGCAGTTCAGTTCCCAGGAAGACTCTCCCACCTACACAGGGGTTAAAGTATGGACACCAGCCGGCCCAAGGGGATCCACACCTCAGAGCAGAACCTGAGGGAGGTGCGAGAGCCACTCTACTTTCCTGCCAATGCCAGCTGTGCTTCCCCAAGCATGCTCCATCCAGATAGCTGAGCCATGGAAAATAGGGATGAGGCTGGGAAGGCTTGAACAGTCTGAAGGGCCAGGATTCTCGCCGGTAACTACGGAATCTCTCCTTCCCTCTTCTCGGCTCAGCACCAATGACTCTCTCCTAAATGCACAAAAATCTCCATGGAGCCACAGAACTGCTCTAGAGCAACTCAATATGCAATGGTTCCATCATGTACCTCTTTCCTGCCCAAAGACTCAGCAAAAGTCTCCAGGTCTTCATGAGAATCAAGCGGCATTCTCCCCAAGAGAAGAAACCCTCCCCAGTTCGACCACCAGCAGCAAGGGAACTGCTCCATACGCCCATCTGCACACACACACTCATGCACAGATGCAATCGCTTACAGTGGGGCAAGTCGGTAAGTCCCATAACAACCCAGACTCCTATGCAGTCCTTACTAGACTGCTGCAGCCATAGCAATCGCAAATGTTCTATTATGAAACAATGTAACATTGTAACAGATCAAAACACCACTCTTCCTCTCCCCCCCCCCACCCAACCCGCCCAGTTACATCTGTTAAGCAACTGGGCCACACAGAAGGGAGAGAGATTTAGGCTGCATTTGTGGAGGTGTAGAGCAGCAATTGTTGGAGTGTTCCCTGATGCTGTAGCTTAGCAGGCTGAACCTCTTGGCTGAGTGCTGCAGCAACCGGCTTCCTAATAAACACATCCATCTCTCTCCATGCTCCTGGGCTCAAGGATCTTTTCTGACCAACCTGGAAATCGGAATCTATTTTAAGCTCTGATAAATCACTTTCCTTGGCCTCAACAAGCTATCAACTTTGTCCCTCTCCCCTTTCCCCATGTTTCCCTTGGGGACCAGGTACCACAGAGGAAATTCTAAAGTATGTCTAAATTTAAAAGAGAGGACTACTCCCAAGGCAGAAAAACAACACTGGCCACAAATACCAGCAAATAGCCACTAATGCCTCTGCCTAAGGAACCTCTGAATGACTCTCAGGAACAGGCTCAAACTCAGTGGCACTATCAGAAAGCAGGATATGACCCTAATGCCAGTGACAGGCAGTCCTGGACTTCATGCTGGGAGTGCACAGTGGACAGAGTGAACAGTGGATAGAGGGCTTTGCTTCTGAACACCTTGACTTATAGGTAAGAAATAAAGTACTGTCTAAATCACTTTGGTGTGTTTACCCTTCTCAATACCAGACCCTTCATCTAAACTAATCCTAACCCAGTACAACATCCCTATTTTGCCCTGTGACCTCAGCTTTGCTGAGTTCTCTGTAGATGTCTACCTTAAGTGCTGCAAGATCGACATGGGATCACAAAGGCTCACAGCACAAAGACTGACAAACCAGGGCACCAGGCTGGTACAGTCCCAACAACCAATATGGAAAGCAGCTGTCCAGGGCAGGAGGCCCTTATAGCACACTGGGAAATGAAGGTGGTATGCAGGAGGACAATTTAGAGTACCATTAACCACAGCCAAATGGCTGGGCTTTAAAATATACCCACTTAGAACCTTGCGTGGTGATGGTAGACCTCCAATCCAGCTGCAACTTTGCCCATCCACACTGCAGCCTGGCAAGGTTGCAGACCACTCCCTCCAGGGCTGGGCCAACCTTTCCCACTGCTAGCTCCCTGCAGCTAGGTTTCCATACCCAGGCCCTGGAACCTGCCTCCTGTGTACCTGCAGTCTTGATGAACAATAACTATAGTGTCATGTACACTGCCCAAAGGGTACTCCCTGGTGCCCACTCACACTGGTTGTGTGCACTTCACAGAATATGGTGTAACATCTGCCTGCCAGGAAGCCATGGTGCCTGAACAGAAGCACTGAGGGTCATACGAGAAAGCAGGTTCCACCTCTCAGAAAGCAGAAGCAGAGCTGCTGCAAAGCAGCAACACTGTTTTAGAATTCGACTCCGCAGAAGCCAACAGCGGAGGGCCCAGCGTGGCAGAGTGGCGGAGCACAACTCTAGTCGCCTCCAGATAATCGGAGTCTGGTCTACACTCCTTGAAAGTAACTCGGACTAACACTCCCTAACGCAGTAGAATCACCCTTGGCTCCTTCCGGTGCTCAGCGGAGAGATCGACTGGCACCACAGGAAGTTTCTCAGGAAAACAGAGCGCAGTGAAGATGCTGGGGTGCCCTGGGCTCTACCGGCCTAATCCCTGACACCTAGATCCTGTGTACTGCAAAGGACTCAGCCTCAGCCATGCCAGGCGTTCAGATCCCCTCCACCAAAAATGCCATACTTTACTGACCCCACAGGTGTGACGCTGCCAGACGATGGAAAGCCTCGGGCAAAGTGCTGGCTTGGTCTCCACCCACGAGAAACCTGTACAGTAGGACCCTCTCCATTTAATCCCTGCTCCCCAAACCAGCTGTTTCCAGAAACACAAGGTGTGGGTCGGGTGTGTCTGGAACCAGTCTGGCCCGTGCTCTAGCCTTCAGACCGCGCCCTGTGTCCCTGCATCCCAGTGTCCCCGGTCGATCCTCACCGCCGGTGTCCTCGAAGTGCGGGGGCGGACGATCCCTCAGCACCGCGCTCCAGCCCCCACCGGTCTCGTCCTCCTCGAGTTCCAAGGGATCCGCGGCGTGGGGTGGCGGGGCGGTCCCCGGAGGCGCGGGGCGCTCACGCTCATCGTCCGAGGAGGCGGCCGAGGAGGAGCGCGAGGCTGCGGAGGTGCTATAGAAGGGGTTCCCGCCGCTGTCCGGGCCCGACTCGCCGAACACGTCGTCCGAGATGTGCAGGCTCTCGTAGCGAGCACGGGCTGCCTCCAGCAGCGCTGGAGCCCTCCTCCGCGCGCCCCCGCCGCCCTCGGCCATAGCCCCGGCCGCCGCCCGTGCGCCCACACCCCACAGCGCCTCCCAGCCGCACACG
>JADRCD010173347.1:0-19617 GCA_019843815.1 Montemys delectorum | reverse complement strand
GTTCCACAGCGTGCATGTGGCAAGACATCATCCTGTGTGCTGTTACATGTATTAATTATTTTTCTCATCGCTGTGTCTGATTACCCAAGGCTTGGGGGAAGAAGGGCTTTATTTTGATCCACAAGTTATAGGGAGAGAGTAAGCCCATCACTGTTCGAAAGAAAGGCATACACGCAGGAGCAGGTTACGTTGTATCCAGAGTCAGGAAGCAGGGAGACCAGACCGGAAGTAAGGCCCAAGACGCTTCGGGATCCATTTCCTCTAGCTGCGCTTTACCCGAAGGCCAGTTGGGGACCAAGTTTTCAAACATGGGAGAGAACGGAGAGATTTCACATCTAATTCACAACATTAGTATCAGAAGCGACACTGTTCAGAAAGAAAATACAACAGAAAGGATGGCTTTGGGGGTGGGATGTGGCTCAGTGGATACAGTGTTTGCCTAGCAGGGACAAGGCCGGGGATTGATTGATCTGGATTGATCGCCAGTACCACATAAACTGGGGCATTTTTGTAATTTAGAACTCAAGAGGTGGAGGCAGGGGGATCAGAACTTCAAGGTCACCCTCAACTATTTACAAGCTTAGTGCCAGCCTGGGATAGCTGCAACCAATTAGTTAATTAATTAATTAATTAAGGTGCTTCAGGGGCTCTTTCATGATAAATGAGCCTTAGGCACACTAAAACACCTAAAGGCAAGGCCAGGTGTAGTGAATTCTAGCACTGGGGAGACTGAGGCAGGAGGAAGTTCACAAATTCAGGGTTAGCCTAAGCTAAAAGCAGAACTTGTAACAAAAAATAACAACAAAAAATTAAATAGGGTATAGGAGATGGCTCAGTGGAAAAGACATGGCACCCAGGGACCCAAGTTCTGATCCCTAGGACACTCGTAAACCCCAGCTCTGTAATACCCCTAACTGGTGTGTGCCCTCAGCCTCTAGGTTGAACTTCCCTGTCTGAAATTAGTACTCTTCTACTCTGGTTCCTTCTGCCTCTGACTCTGGGATGGTAGTTCTCTCACTCGCCTGGGCTATCAACTGCCACCGACATCGCCTGTGTGCCTAATGCATGCACAGTCAGCAGCTTGGCAAGCTGTTCACAGATGCCACTCAGTCTGCATACAACCCTCATACGCTGGGAACCATTACCACTATTTTTAGAACATGGAAGCCCAGAGAAGTTAATTAATTTCCCTAAAGCTGCCCAGCTGTCAGGTGGCACGGCCAGGGCTCGAGCTTCATCCTGGGAGTAGCTGACCCCACAGTCTTTGGTCACCAGGATAGTCTGAAGGCAGGTCCCCTCCCTCCACGAAAACAAAGCCATCAAAGGGAGTTACTCACTGCTGGACATGGCCCTCTCCAGTCTTGCACATTCTTTCCTTTGGCCTTAGCTACTCCCAAAATTAGAGCAAATTCTATTTTTAGAGGCCGTGCCTCAAATGACAGAGACGCATGGGCTGCGTCTCCGTCTGTGGACGTAGCCCGGAGGTGTTGTCTGATCTTCCACTGAGAAACTCTTTGTCGTCACCATTTGAGCCTTTTCAAAGGCGAGGAGTTGCTTGGGTCCCTAATCTAGCATCTACTCTAGCAGCTGACTTTGGACAGAAGCCCCACCCCCAGGTCACAGCGGGGTGGGACCACAGCGCAGCCAGCCCTCAGCCTGGGGCTGAGAACCAGGCTCCATTCCTTCCTTCCCACTCGGATGGATCTGTGGTCTCCTCACTTTGCACAGCCTGTCTTCTCCTTCGAAGACCAGCAGCGCGGGAGTCCGGGCTGCTCAGACACACACGCACAGGGAAAACAAGAATGGATTGAGGAGACCTGTCAGCCTTAAGCAGCTGCTTTGCCTTGCCTGGCACCTGCTATTTGCTGATGGAGCAGCTGGGGCCAGAGAGGTTAAGCAACTCAGCCCAAGGTGCTCAGCTAGTCCTGGGGTCGGAACTCTGTCGTGGCTCATCTTCATTGTTTGCATAGCTAGATAAGCAGTCGCCTAGGCCGCACACCTGGCTGTCTGTGAAGGAACTGGGAGAGACTTTTAACTGAGTGTCTTAGGGATATAATCGCTGTGGTCAAACATTATAACCGAAAGCAAGTTGGGGAGGAAAGGGCTTACTTGGCTTACCCTTTCACGTCCCAAGCATTGGAGGAAGTCAGGACAGGAACTCAAACAGGGCAGGAGCCTGGAGGCAGGAACTGATGCAGAGGCCATGGAGGGGTGCTGCTTACTGGCTTGCTCAACATAACTTGCTCAGCCTGCTTTCTTATAGAACCCAGGACCACCATGTGGGGCTCTCCCACATGAATCACTAATTAAGAAAATGCTCTACAGGCTTGCCCACATCCAGGTCTGATGGAGGTGTTTTTCTCAACTGAGGCTCCTCCTCTGATGACTCTAGCTTGTGGCAAGTTGACAGGAAACTAGCCAAGCACACTGAGAGAAGGGAAACATACCCTGAATGTGGTTGGTACTGTGAGATGCCATGGGCTAGAGTCTGGGACAGAAAGCAAGTGGAGCACCTCATTCGCCTCTGCTCCCCAATGGTGGCTCTCATGGGGCTTCCCCTCCCCGAAGGCGTCAGCAGCCAGAAGAGCCTCTTCCTTGACTGCTCTCGCTGGCTGTTTAGTCGAAGCAACTAGATGATAAGAGTTATCAAATAGCCAATGCAAAATGGGTAGATTTGGATTCCAGGCAATACTGATGAACAAATTGGGTAGGCTGTGAGATTTCATATGCGTAGTACAAAACGTGAGTCTGCATCTTTACACACAAGGCTCAAACTCACTCTCCCGACCATGCCTGACACCCATTTTCTCTGAGGTGGCCATCCATACTGTGTGGTGGCCGGAAACACTCATATGTTTAGCCTAGTAGGTCTGAGCTTCTCCTGTTGGGGGGTAGGGGGAAAACCGAGGCAGCTTGGTCAGAGCCATACAGCCAGCTCAACAGTCAAAAGATCACAAAACCCAAGGTCTCGGGCTGGGCCGGTAGCTCAGCAGATACAACGCTTGCTCTGAAACTTGAGGGCCTGAGTTCGAATCCCCTGTAGCCACATAAACAATAGCTCACCCTGTAAACCCAGTGGCCCTGCTAAGAGGGGACACGGGGAGAATCCAGGACCCTCAAGCGGCCATCTGCAAACACAGGTGTGGACAAGGGATCATCTCAAACAAGGCAGACGCTAAGGACACTGAGGGCATTCTCTGACCTCAAGCAAGGCATGCTATCACACAAGTTCATACATGTAGGCTCACCCCCACAGGTATGCGCAGGTGCTCACCTGCACATGTACACACACACCCACACACACATAAACAACATTTACACCTAAGCCAGATGTAGTGGCTCACACCTGTAATCCCAGGACTTGAGATACAAAGGCAGGCAGACCTTTATGAGTTCAAAGTCAGCTTGCTCTACATCGTTGAGTTCCAGGACAGCCAGACCTACATAGAGAAACCCTGTTTTGGAGGTTTGGGGGTGGTTGTAAATAAAATAAAATAAAATAAAATATTTACACCTAGATTTTTTCCAGTCGTCTTTGGACCTGGAGCCAAGCTAGATCTGCAAACCAGGAGCCCCCGTGTACCACTCTTGTCTGATGCTTCAGAGCCCCTTCAGGGAACCTCAGTGGAAGTCATCCAGGAGCGGAGTCACACAGGCAGAAATTCAACAAGCTCAGAGAGGGAGTGTGACAGCCCAGAAGCGACACAGGCAAAACTCAGGGCCTGTTAAAACAACACGCTGAACACCCATCAACAAAACTGTCCTTTGTTGGATTTCTTTGAGCTGCCTGCCGGACGGGCTCCAGGCCAAGACTCCAAGCAGCGGCGCCCAGCGCGTACCACGCTCACGCCAGGCGCCGGCCCTTCGCCTTGTCTCCGTGCTTTTCGCCGCAGCCCAGGAGCGGGGCTCAGCGCACTGCACAGCTCGGATCCCAGGCCTGCGGCGGGCGCGGCGGGAGGCCGGGACGCAAGGAGTTAAGCGCGGGCGGCCGAGCCGGGCTGCGGAGAGGCGGCGGGCGCGGGAGCTGGAGCTGCAGACTGCTCCAGCAGGGCTGGGAGTGCGGGCGCCCTCGCAGCCTCAGCCTCATCCCCCAGCCTCAGCCTCACTCAGCCCCAGCCCTCGCTCCGCGCTCCGCGCTCCACGCTCCACGCTCCGCGCTCCAGGCTTCCTGCTCCGCGCTGCGCCCTACCGGGCACGGAGAGCTCGGCGCATCCCCAGGTAAGCAGCGGCCGCGGGTCCCCAGCGAGCCCCAAGCTGCAGAGAGGTGACAGGCGGCTCCGGGGAGATGACAAACTTTCCTCTGGCCGCGGACGCGCGTGGGGACATCCCTGGGGATGCCGGAGCAGCGGGGGGCCTTGGATCACACTCGCGCACTCCGCTGCCGGGCCAGCTTCCAGCCTGGGAGGAAGGGGCGAGCGGTGCCTGTGAGCCGGCCTTGGGGTGGTGCCTGCACTGGGGAACCAAGCGGCAGCCAGGGCCCCGCAGCGTGGGCTCTGCGAAGCCCACTTTGCAGACTGGCTTCTGTGGGTCCTGAGGGGTGTGTGGTGGGAGAGAGCCACTTGCCCCCGTCCAAATGCCAGCAGGCCCAAGTGCCCTTCCAGGAGATCCTCGACTCCCTCCCAGGCCCCCAAGGGGCACACCCCACTCCTTGAGATTCCAGAGGGGCTGCCCTTTTAGGGAGAGAAAGAAAGCTTTAAAAAAAAAAATCAGAGAGAGCTGCTTGCACTCCTCAATGAGAGGAGCAAGCCGTAGGGAAGGGGGTTGAGGGAGCCCGGGCTGCCGGTGACCTCCTGCCCAGCCCGTGGCTGCCCACTCTGAGCCCCTGAGGCTGTCCCAACCTAGAGCTAGCCATATATCTTTCTCCGTAGTGAATGCACACTTCCAAGAGGCCAGCCCGGTATCCACATGGAAGGCATCGCTGTCCTCCATTCCTGCCAGGGGCTGGGGTCAGGGGTATACTGACTGGTTGGTCTTTGGTAGGCTTGATGTCCCCTAGAGACATAGTGGATGCTCTCACTTCTGGCCTGGCCAAGAGCGGTGTTTGGAAGTGATCCCTTGGCCATGGATCAGCCTCCTATTGGAGCTGGATGTCTGCCTTTGGGGAGCAGCCTTGCTGGGGGTTCTTGAGCTCTTGGGTTGTTAGGTGAGATTCTACAGACTTCCTGCCTAGGCTTAGGATTCTGATCTGGGGCTAGAAGCCACTTTCTTGGGCTGCCCGAACCCACGCACTCCTCCAAGGTGTTGAAGGTCTGTGGTGGATATCTTGGGGGAAATGCAACTCTGATTCAGGCTTCAAATTTGCCTTTGACTTGCTGTGTAACCTATGTAGCCTTCTCTGGGCTACAGTGGCCACTTGTCTAAGAGTGAAGAGATGGCACGGATCCTCAAAGATCCCCATTCAGGCCACTGTGTGGCCCTGGGCAATGTGACAGATGGAAATTTTTTTAAAATCTCAGGGTGAGTGTGTGTGTGTGTGTGTTGCACATTAGTGTTTAGGAACTCAGGTCTCAAAGTAGATCTGAGTGGCCCCTGGCCACTCCCCCGCTGTAAAGTAAGAGTTCATAGTTCCTACTTTGGAATGGTGCTGTGAGCACTCACTGAGATGATGTGGGAGCACTCATAAGATGATGTGGGAGCACTCACTGAAATAATGCTAGAAGCACTCATCCAAGTCTGGCATAGTACAGGAGCAATGGGGATGCCCATGTGGAGGTCTTGTGCATGGATCCTGGGAACTGTTTCCCAAGGGAGGCTTTCCCTGAACCTGAGGATCCTCAGCTGGGGCCAGGGTCTTAAGTCTGTCCAGTCTAGGATACCTGCAATCCTGCCCCTCCTTGCTTCCCTTTAAAACCGCTGCTGGACCAGCTGCTCCCAGTGGGGAGCCCAGGGCAGTCTGGGAGGGCTAGATGCACCCAGCTGCTGCGTTGTCATGACAACGGGAGATGGAGGTAAGCTGTCTCCATGGCTTCAACTTTGCAGCTGTCTAGGGATCCAGAGCAGGGACATTCTGTCTGTTCCAGGTCAGGCATCCAGTCTGCCTCAGGGCTGGGCATGCCAGGCTGCTGTTCCCGGAGGCCAGAACAACCAATACTGTGGAGAAGAGTGTTTTCTTGGTTTGTGGTAGGGGCGGGGCATAGTCAGAGACTGCAGGGTGCAGGCAGTGGACAGTTTCTTTCTGACTGGTTGTGAAGCTTGTCCTGGGCTCTTGCACCGGTGGGGAGCAGAGTTTGTGCCAGCCACTGTGGACCGAGGTGCAGCTTAGAGATGGAGACACTGTGAGCTGGTAGAGTCTGCAGGGCTGACTTTCAGAACAGTAAAATATGAACAATTTGCTCTCCTAGTGGACTAGGGTGCAGGGGGCATGTACAATCTCTGCAGCCGTGTGCATGTGCAGTCATGAATGTACCAACCACGTATGGATGCACGTGTCTGAATAGCCAGGGTGGACTTGACATCTAATGAGTGTGTGCCCGTGGGTTTATGAATATGCAAGTTGTGTATGTGCCTCTGAGAAAACAACCACCACGTGAGTGCCCAGGCATGCAGGGATGTGAGGTGAGTTTGTGCTGTGCAGTTAGGGATGCGTATATCTGTGTGGCTTTTAGCACATTTCACGTCTGTCTACACATGTCAGAGACACAGCCTGACGCATGAGCTCATCCCTCTCTGGACATGTGTACATTTCTGCATTCAAGGGTCTGCAAGTCTCTGCACATGATTTCCGACGCTGTGTGAGTGTTGTGTCTCTGTACATACATGTTTCTATGGGTGTATGCCTCTGTCTTGCCAAGCATACTGTGTGTACACAGACATACATGTGAGTGTGTGCATGCATGGAACATTGTTTGCTTAGTTGTATCACATGTGTGCGTGCGTGTTTCCTGGTGTGGGCATCTTTGCTGTTCCTTTGAGTGTGCCTGTGTTCTCTGGCATGTCTAACTTTCACACATATCTCCTGTGGGTGACTCAGCTGCTGGATGTGTGGACCGGGGCTATCGGCTTACAACATCTTGTATGTTATTGCATTGTGTGCTTGTGTATGGTCATGCAAAGTGTGTGTGTGTGTGTGTGTGTGTGTGTGTGTGTGTGTCCCAGGCACCCCAGAGCACATTCCCAGTTTCCCTCATCACCCACATGCCCAAGTCTGTCTTGCTAGAAGCCTCCACCCAGGACTGTGGCTGCACACACCCACAGATGCTGGGAGCACAGGTATGAGTTCAGGCAGAATGTCTGAAAGCAGGCAGCTCCGATGAGCTGAGCTTCTCCCCGGCGCTTCTAATTAGGAGCGACTTGTTTTCCTTAAATAAACAAATCAAGTGAAGGAAGAAATTGCCAGAGATTAATGGCTCCCCGGAGCAGGTCCAGATGTTTGGAAGGTGGGAACTGGGGTGATGTGGGAGTTGGGTCTTTGGTCCCGGTTCCGGGGACAGGGAAGATGCCTGCTCAGGGTTCTCCTGGCATGGGCTTGGGGGCAGTGTAAAGGTAAGAAGCAGATGAGGAAGGAACGGGCTCTTCCTCAGCCTGGCTGCTTTGGGGTTGTGGGATATGTGTGTTTTTGCCCCTCCTCCCATGTTGGTAGCCTTGGCCCTGAGACCTCATTTTGCTCTTACTCAAGGGACAGGCAATCTTCACACTCTTAGCCCCATGGTTGGGCTCAACCCAGTGACTGTCACTGCCCATTAGAGGAGGTAGGAGTAACAATACATGTGGCCTTGCTTAGGGCTCATAGAGTGTGTGTGTGTGTGTGTGTGTGTGTGTGTGTGTGTGTGTGTGTGTGAATCTGGCTGACAGGGTTCCTGTGAGGCCACTGCTGCCTCCCAAGCCTGGTGCTAGCCTCAGGGAGGATCAGAGTTCAGCCTGGTCAGAAACAGGTAAGCTGGAGAAGCCATGAAGGCTTGTTTGATATGCACCATGATTGTGGTCCTGGCAGGGTGACACGGTGGCCACTAAATAGCTTTGACTCCTGACTGTGTCTGATTTTGGTGTTCTATGTAGAGTCACAGAGTATGCTGCTCACAGTGACCACTCCAACCCCACCTGCTCTCTGCTCAGCCCAACGCAATGACACTTAGCGTTTTCTCGGCTCACACCACGTACCTTGCACACATACGGCACCCATCACTCATGGAAGCCCTGTGAGACAATTTCTGTTATGATCTCTTGTGGGGTTCAGAAACGTGTTAATTATATGGGTCACACGACCCAGAAAAGTCCTTCCTGGGGATTCACAGAGGCCACCTGATTTCAGAGAGTACATTTTAAATATGATGCCATATTGCCTCCCCACTGCCGGGAGGCAAGTTTGACATAACGGATGTCAGAGCCTTGAGACTGTTTCCGATTAGCTCACCTGAGGGATATGTTGGTGGGGATGAGTCATAGCACAGAACAAGCCTGTGTTTGTGTGAATGTGGGGGATGTTTCCCATCCATTCATCAGTCCATCCTCTACCCACCCACCAACCCATCTTTCCATCCACCTATCCATCTGTAGATGCAGTTGTCCGTCTGTCCACCCATCCATCCACCCATCCATCTGTAAATACAGCTCTCTATCCATCCATCTGTCCATCTGTCTGTCCAACCACTCATACACCTGTCTGTCTGTCCATCCATCCGTCCATCCATCTATTAACTATAAATATTTGTCTATCCATTTATCTACCCATCATCCCTCCACCTATCTGTCCATCTGTCAGTCTTTTCACCTCTCTGCCCATCCATCCATCTGTCCATCCATCCATCCATTCACCAATCTATCCACCCATCCACCCATCAATCTGTACATACAGCTGTCCATCTATCCATCTGTCCATCCACCCATCCATCCACCTACCCATTCATCCATTTGTTTGCCTGTCCATCCGTCTATCTGTCTACCTGTCCGTCCACCTGTCTGTCCATCTATCCACCCATCAATCATTCACTCACATATCCACCCATCTATCTGGTGTCAGTATTTGTTGATCCCATTGCTTGTTCTGGTTCCTCTGAGTGACATGTTCTGCGATGATCACAGAAGTTACAGGGGTGAGACGCCCAGCTCTGTTTGGCTGTAGGCTCTGGAGGGACCTGAGGCAGGACTGTGCAGTCTTCACCCCTCTGGTCCCACAACATAGAGTTGTTGGGATGAAGAAAATGTTCATCAGGCCTTTTGTGAGTAGCTGGCACAATTCATGCCACAATAAATGGCAGTCCTCCCTTCCCCTTTACAGAGTAGACAGCCAAATGGCACAGCACAAAGCTGTCCTGGGAGGAGCCAGGGGTCCAGGACCCCAGACAGGATAACCCTGTTGCCTGCTCTGAAACCAGTCTTCTGGGGTCAGGACTTTCATCCTAACGCTGGAGAAGCTCCTTCGCCTCCTGACAGTCTCCTCAGCCCGGTGCCAGAGGAAGTACCAGAACTCTGCTCAACAAGACCTAAAAGAACAGGAAACTGGTCAATCAGACTTAGGATCTGTTTTTGGTAAATAACATTTTATTGGCACATGGCTATGTCCACTCATTTGCATGCCCTCTGTGGGGCTCTGAGCCATGCCTGGAAGGGCTGGTAGTTGGGGCAGAGAGTATATGAGCTTCACAGCCCATTGTATTTACTGTTTGGACCCTGCCAGAAAATATCTGATCCCCAAACTCCTCCAGGTCCCCAGGCTGTGGCCGGGGAGAGGAGATGAAGCTGGCACTAATGAACTTGGCTGGATCACTGTGGATCGGGTGGCATGTGAGGTACCCAGAGGCCAGGAAAGGCTAGCCACCCGAGACTGAGAGGTGGAGAATAGAAATGGAATTGGGCTTTCTCAGGGCCACGTGGACAGTAGGGGGCAATGGCTATGATGCAGGTGTCTGGGAGCACATCTGTGTCCCCTCTAGCCCTGACTCCAACATGCATCAAGAACCACGGGGCAGTGGAGTACCCCTGCCAGAAGCTTCCGGGTCTAATTGTCCACACCAGGAGCTTGGCTGCTGGATGCTACATCCTGCACTGATTCCGCTCTGTGCTCAGCATGGTCCTGTGAGTGTGAACGCCTAGGGGAGTTCCTGAATAGGGAGTGAAGGCAGGAAGCTCCATCCAGCTTTGTCCAAGAAGACACGACAACTCTGCACAGACCCTGCCCCTGTATGAGAGTGGGATGGAAGAGAAGGACGTGTACCCAGGAAGAGCTTCTGCAGCCTGGCTTCGAAGGGCCCCGGCTTCCTTTCTACTCAGAACAGCTCTGAAGCCTCCTCTACTGGAAGCCTTGCAGAACATCCTGATGCTTGCAACTCAGGATGGAGACGTCCTCAGAAATAGTGGTCACCATTGCCTCTGAAGAAGGGGTTGACAGTGCCTGGTGCCAAGACCAAAGCCACCTCCACTCACACTGGATCTCTGTCTTCACTTTACATAAAGGACAGTAAGGCTCAGAGAATTCACTCCCTTGCTCAGGGGCACACAGCCAGCAAAAGGCAGGTCTGAGGCTTGAGCCCCCAAAGCCTATGCCCCAGCCACTGTGCTTCACCATGAAGCTCCCATTCACAGTGGACACTCAAGGTGGAGGGGGTGAGCGTTGAAGGAACCCTTAAGAAGTGTATCTCGATGGCCGATGGTAGCGCACGCCTTTAATTCCAGCACTCGGAAAGCAGAGGCAGGCAGAGCTCTGTGAGTTCGAGGCCAGCCTGCTCTACAGAGAGAGTTCCAGGACAGCCAGCCAGGGCTATACAGAGAAACTCTGCCTTGAAAAGCCAAAAAGGAGAAAGAGGAGGAAAAGAAAAAGAAGTAGTGTACTTTCCTTCTGCTGTGTTCGTGTGTGTGTGTGTGTGTGTGTGTGTGTGTGCACATTTGCACATGTGTGTGTGTAGTTTAGTGATATAGAAATGGCCTGGCCTGACTTGGTTTTCTATAGCTGAAGGCTGGGGAAACATGGGTGACCGCAAAATATAGAAGGGCCCCAAAGACAGAAAACAGCTGCAACGAAGGCAGGCCTGGGCCAGGCTGAGCACTCCAAGCTCTGGCCTTGTGGCTTCGCAGCGCAAAGCCTCAACTTAGGGAACTGCTGCACAAGGCAGTCAGAGTCGCTGGGGTTCTCCAGCTGCCTCCCTGTGGCTTCCACTTGCCTAAAGTGGTCTCAGTGCAAAACAGCAACCTGGGCTCGGTATTTTTAATGCTTGCCTTGAGGGACAAGTTAAAAGTAACAATAATAAAACACACACTCTCACACTCACATACACTCTCTCACACACAGTTACACTCACACACACACTCACATACTCTCACTCACACATACTCAAACTTATACACTCACACACAATCACACACTCTCACATTCACACACACTCTCACACACACACACAACTCACACACTCATACTCGCACAGTCACATACTCACACACTCACTCACACACACACACACACACTCACATACACACCTACGCACTCCTGAATACTCACCCACACCTGAAGTACAACAGGAACCATGTCCATATAAGTACCACCACCCTGGAGGAACAGATCCGCCGTGTGATGCTCAGCGTCTGCTTGCTTCCTTTGCCCACTGTTTCTCATAAGCTTGCTGACCTGGTTCTCAAGATGACCACGTCTAGGAGTAAATGAGGACTGTGTGGGACGGAGAGAGAGACACAGCTGGGCGTGACAGCCGGCAGCCCTGGGACATGGGTGAATGAGGACTTAGAAAAACTAAGATGCAGGAAAATGGGGCTCAGTGCCAGGGAGAGCCTCGGTGGGGAGCAAAGGACCCACCGCAGCAGCAGCTTTACAGGACAGAGCTGGTGGCCCTGGTGACAGCCCAGGGCACAGTCACCTGCCTGGAAAGAGTCAAGCTAGTGTGAGCGAGCATCTGACATGGGGAAGACTCATCAATGGGCGATGCGTTGCTTCAGGGACACCTGCCTGGCTGTATTGAGAAGAGAAGGGGGCTCACAGCCCAGCCTCAGGACCCTAGCATCCTGTGGCATCAAACATAGCCAGGCTTAGAGCTCAGCTCCCTCCTGGCATGGAAGGTGGCTGTCCAGCCTTCACCCCCTTCTCCTGACACCAAGTGCTGCTACAGAGCTGTGGCTCAGTGGTGGAGCACTTGGCCGATATTCACAAAGGCCCTGGGTTCCATTCCAGTTATGAAAAGAAAACAGAAGGGAGAGGGGATGAGAGAGAGAGAGAGGGGGGAGGGAGAAAAGAGGAAGGGAGAACAGGGGAAAGGATCTTGGTAGTAGAATCTTAGATGGCCAGAAAAAAGCTGTGGTGAACAGCTCAGGTATGAGAGGATGGGTGGACGACCTTCAGCTGACCGTGACCTTGGACCTGGTTCAGCCTGCTGCCGTGTTACGGAGAGCAAGGTGACAAGACACACTTTTCCAAGTGCTCATCACCTCCACCTGGTGTCACATACAGCAGAGAGGCAAAGACAGGCGGGAGGAAGGGTCACAAGACCTAGGCTCAAACCTCATTTCTCGGAAGTGTGACCTTGGGCCACTGAAACAACCCCACCAAGGCTCAGCTTCCCCATTCACCAAGTGGAAGGGAAATGCCAGTGCCAGTCGCTATGGACACTGGGACCACCATTCCATGCCTTGGTTTCCCCATCTGTAAAATGGGGATGGTGAGCTTATGTTGCTAGGTTGTGTCCCCTTGTAGCTGGAGGGTGTTCAGTTCAGAGAGTGAGGGAGAGAAGGGGATGGCCTCTCGGGACTCAGCCCTGGCTCTCCGTTGTTGCGGTGAGTTCTTGCTACACCAATTTGTGCTCCTGGTGGATCATACGCACACCTGCCCAGGAGCTGTCTTTGGATTGTGAATGAAAGACACACACACATTAGCTTATTTTTTAAATGCCTTGGCTACCTCAAAGGCTGGGCACCTCTAAACCTTCCCCTGCTAACCCAGGCCCAATCGAGGAAGTGGCCAGTGGCCAGTGGCCACCCACCCATAATCTCACAAGGCTGATTGGCTTTATCTCCTGTGGCTCCTGTGTCCCATCTTTGAGTCCTAGTGATTCTCTGCCTGTTCCTCTCTGAGACCTGCCCGAGCAACTCTAAGAGTCCGGCCCATGCCCATCCATTGGCCATTGGCATCTTTATTGATTGATTAAAGCCCAATTGGGGACAATAGCCTTCAATATCTGGACACGCAGATTCCAGGTTGAACCAAAGCATTAGAACCAATCTCCAACATGCACACTCTGTTGCCTATTAGTGACCATGACAAAGCTACTCTGTGCCTCAGTTTCATCTTTTGTAAAACAGAGGTGACAAGCATTAAGTCTACACCAAAAGACAGGGCTAGAGTTGAGCATTGAGAGCAGAGCCTTGGTTGTATCCATGGAGCTCAGGAAGTGTGCCCTGTCACTACGTCCCTGCACAGGCAGTAGCAGGTACAGTGGGGAGGGAGGAATTGGAGACTCCTGGTTTGGGGGCTGTTCCCAGTCATCCACCCCCGAGAGGCTAAGAGGGACTGGCTTTTATTCTTCTCTGTCCCTGTCTTTCATGTCAGGGCTGCCTGTCCCCTACCTGGAGGCCTTGACTCAAGGCTCAGCTCTAGCTTCTCCCTGAATGCCCTGGGAGTGCTCAACTGCACCCCTCCCCCGCCATGTGCCTGACCACCGGCCCTCAGTACCCACGTGCAGGCTCTGGGTACTGGGGCCACCCTGGCTTTGAGTTTGAACTTAAGCAAAGCGGGAGAGGGAAGTGCAGAGAGGGCCTCCGGGACTCACAAGAGTGGCCACTCATCCAGCCCTATCATCCGCAGGCACTAGGGCACGGCACTAGGGCACACTGGGGCTTGCCTGTGGTTTTGCCGCATTGATGACAGGGCCCCCAGCTAGAACCTGGGCTTTCCAAGATGCAATGTGCAAGGTTTCCTCCTACTTCACATCAGCAGTATTTCCTGTAACTTTGTAACAAGTGACCTGACTGAAGGTGTACAAGCTTATGCAGTATTACTGACTGGGACTCATACTCTACAGCCCAAAGATGTCAGCAAGCCAGGAGGCTGTCATCCCCCTAGAACCTCCAAAGCGGGGTTCACGCCCCCCTTCTTTTCTAGCATGTGGAAACCACCCACACCCAGCCCCATGGGGTCCTAGCTCTGTGTTCAGTTTCCATCTGAATTCCATGCCTCCTCGGTGTGAGGACACTGTCTCCCACCTCCCCATGTGACATAGGCTAAGCCCCCATCGAGGGCTTCACCTGCAGCTCCAGAACTCCTGATGCTGGTGTCCCTGGGGACCCCTCATCTGCCGTCTGTGTTAAGGTGACCCTCGGCGGCCTCTGCGGGCACACGCTTGCCTGTTGTACACAGGGTGTGCTTACTGAGCATCCTCTGTATGTTGAGAGCTGCCTGTGGCTGGTGGTAGAATAGGAACTCGTGTGTCCTGGAGAGGATTCTGAGCTCAGGGCTGATTCAGAAGCACACACTAGGACCGTGTGAAGACCAACAGCTCCCAGCCGGGTCCTCTCCTTCAGGAACCTTTCTGGATCCTAAGAACTCCACTGCCTGGCCTAGGCAAGGTTAACAAGTCCCCACTGAGCATGGTCCAGCCAGTCAGAGCAACTGTGCTCATAGCATCCATAGATGACTGTAAGGCTAAACAAAGTCAGATTGTTGACAAAGTGTCACACACACACATACACACAAACACAGAGATGCACACACACATACAAACACATACACACACAAATATGCACATACAAACACACACATACAAACACACAAACACAAACATGCATATTCAACATACACACAAACACAGGCACATACACAAACACACATACACATGCACACACGCACACACTCACTTTCATGTATGTACAAAGGATGACATTTCGGTACAGACAGCAACAGTCGGTGGCTGTGCGTTTAACATCCCTGAAACACACAGTAGACCCCTCTGGGATGATGTGTTACTTGGCTCTGTTGGTCGTTGCTACTAGATTTCCTCTGTGTTCTGAGATGTTGAGAGGAGCCCAAGGCCTCAAGCATGCTGGGAAGGTTCTCTGTGTCCCAGCCATACCGAAGCCTCCTGGGTACTCTTCACAAACTGAAGGTCTAGAGGCTGAGAGCCAGCCCCGAGGCTCGAGACCCCAGAGGCAGCGCTGGTATCTCAGCCTCGACCCACTGTTGCCCTGTGAGCTAATGCCCTCACACATGCTTACAGGAGGGAACATTTCTGGAAGTCTGGAGTTGGGGGTGGGGGGAAGGTGGGTGTTTGGGCTGTGCTCGAGGAGAGCCCACAGATTTGTATTAAGGTGTGCTAATCTCTGTAGAGACCTGAAAAGGCAAACGAGAGAGTCCTTTGTATTATTATAGCTGAAAGGAGCCAGGGAACATATACTCCAAGATGGAAAGTGAGCTCATCCAGGAGTACGCGCCACCGTGGGGTAGACTGCAGGCAGCTTTCCAGAGAGAAGCAGGGAGGCGAGGCGGGGGAGCTGAGGCTGATGGGCAGATCACAGAAACAGCAGAGGCAAAGGAGGAGGCCCCCGTGACTGAACCCAGGGGCACAGGCTGGAGGCCTTTGTGAGTGGGGAGCAGAGGATGTCCAGCAGAACACACGGGGCCCTCAGGGGGCTCTGTTCTGTCTTCTGGCTCCTAAAGGCTTTGAGAGATGATTCCATGATGCTGGCCAGAGCAGCAGGAGACAAGCTGTCCTGTGTGAAGGGAGTCCACAGAAATCCAACCCCCCAACCCCCAGGAGCCAGGATACAGCAGTGGCTTCTGTCCATGAAGTAGCTTTGGTGTTGAGGTCGAGATAGCAGGAGGGAGAGTCCAAGGGGTTTCCTAAGCTGTTGTTAGTCCCTTGAACCCCCCTGTCAGCTGGTGGCCCGTGGGCTGTTTGAATGACTATTAATGAGAGTTTCTTTTTATTAAAGAGGACTCCCACCCTTCCGGAAAACAACCCCCAGCTGTGTTTTGATGAAATTAAAAACAGCACCGGGGGAAAATGCTATTGAGAGCTTCAGTTTTTCTCCTTATGGCACAGGAACAGATTCCAATGATAATTATGTACCCCATTTCCAAGCAGCCCCCTTTCCCACCCACCCTAGCGCAGCACAAGGCCCAGGGAAGCCTGGACACACACAGCTTCTAAAGGGCCCATGTCTTTGCCCCTGGAGGCAGGGGACAACCCCCGAGTAGCTAAGGTTTCTAACCCAGCTGCCTCTGTGGAGAAATGGGGATGGGGAGGACGGGGAGGTCTGGCTCTCTGCAGGCACAGCCCCGAGATGGGTGGTGGGTAACCTTAGCCCAGTCCTGTGCAACACGGAAATAACGGTGGCATCCACCCTTGATGCATTCTTTGCGTTGTCCTGAGAGATACAAATCTCAACTTAAATGTTACTGCATTCTTTTACTCTCGATCAGAAAGGGGAATGTATCCACTTACGTAAGCATCTAGCTAGCTTCAGGTTCGGCTGGATCCAGGAGCTTGAGTGTCCCCTCTCACTCATCTGCATTCCCCCTTATCTCCCCCTCCTTCTCCCCTCCTCTCTCCTCCCCTTTCCCCTTGCCTCCTCTCCTCTCCCTCTTCCTTCCTCTCCCCTCCCTTCCCTCCTACAATTTACTTGTCCTTAAGTTCATGTTTTCTTTTATGAACTTCCTTCTCTGCCCAGCTCTTTCTTTCCTTTTAGCACAGAATCCCATCAGCATCCCCATAACCACATAATTGAACCACTTTGAGTGATTCTCAAATTACAGCCAAATTCTCCATCACAGTTGCCAGTGACCAACCAAAGCCTCAGGGTCTGAGATGGGGGTTGTAGATTGCCCTCTGTGGTTTCCCAGGCCACTGACACTGGCAGATGGTCAGGGAGGGGTAAGCCTCAGGGGAGAGCCAAGGCCTCTCCAGTACCAGTCACATCAAAGTGACTGGCAGGCAAGCTGAGCGCCTCATGGCTGAAAGGAGCTAGCTGCATGGGCTTCCCCTGCCTCCAGCACACAAGCTGTCACTGACAGGGTGTCCCACAGGCCTAGTAGGCTCTCAGCTAGGACTCGGGGCAGTGAGAAGAGAGCCCTCAATCTGGGAGCCCACAGCTGACTTCACACCCACGGACTATTAGCCACTCCCCCTCCTGTCTATCCACGAATATGCTCATGTGTGTGTGTGTGCATGCATGGACATACACAGGTGCTGAAGACTGGCCTCCGTTCTCTGGGAAGTCAGCTGTACCTCCTCCTGCTCAGAAGAGTCTTGCTAGTGTGGGTGTCAGGAGACGCCTGGTGCTGTGAAGGACCCCAGAAGCCCCCTCATCGCTCTGAATCAGAATGCGGCATCAGGCACCTTCGGAAGTAGCCAGCCTTGTGGTGGAGACTCTGCCGGGTAGAAGCAGTTGGTTTTGCTGCTATCTGAGATTACAAATGCTTTCCCTGGTTTCCCAGGGTAAGACTGCAGAGGCAGAGGAGAGGCTTGGGCTGCCATGCCTCTAGGGAAAGGAGGACTCCCTCCTGGCTTCCCCCACTTTGAACTGTGTGCCCAACGGGGCATGCAGTGTGGGGCTGCTAGCACATAGGAAGCACTCAATAAAACAGATCCTTGCACACCACAGCCCCAGCAGCCCAAGAAGAGTAAGGCAGGTCCTTTCTAGGTCTTGCTCAATTGCTTTCTTCACGCCTCTCTGTCTGTCTGTCTGTCTGTCTGTCTGTCTGTCTGTCTGTCTGACTCTCTCTATGTGTCTTCCTCTCCCCCTCCTTCTTCTCTCCCTCTTCCTCCCTCCCTCTCACTCTCTCCCCCTCTCCTTTTAGATCCAGCTCTTGCTCCCCCTCTGCACCCCCAGGCTTTGAAGTTACAATCAGCACTAGCAGGACTGAGGTTTCCACCCCAGCCCCCCTCCTCTTGTGAGGAGAGCCACAAGCTTCTCTCTGCCCAACCTTCTGCCCACTCGCTGTGTCGGGTCAGAAACAGACAGACACGACCGTGTTTCCATGGTGTCAGAATTTATCGACTAACAAATCTGCAAGGTTTAGTGTCTCAGTGATCACGATTTGTCATGTAATTTGCCTGCCTTGGTGGACTGGCCCAAGTAAATGCAGGATCTTAGATTACTGTCTTAGTTACTAATATTAGCTCTCAGAGCACACAGTAAATACACATGTGCATGTGTGAATGTGTGTCTGCAAACACTCATATGGTGTGTGTATATATATGCATGTGTATGTATGTATTTGTGTGTGCATACATGTGTGAAATCATGTGTGTGAATACATGTGGTGTGTATGTATGTGTACATATGTGTGGATGTATAAGTATGTATGAACATGTGTTGCATATGTGCATGTATGTGTGTGAAAACGTGTGGTTATGTATATGTGTGCACATCTGTGTCTGAATGTGTGCATGTGTTTGAGAGCATGTGTGCTGTTTATGTGTGTGCACATATATATATGAATATGTGCATGTGTGTGCATAGGGATGTTGTTTCAGAATGGATACAAGTCCCGGCAGCTGCAGCAGAGGTTGGGAGACTCCAGAAAGCTGGGGGAGTCAGCAGATGAGATGGTGAGCCAAGGGAGCTGGGCCAGAGTTGGGTTTGAAGACAAAACTGCAGAGTCCTAAAGTGAGAGGTCAAACCTGAGGCCAACAGCAGGAAATGCTCCTTGACAGGAAACAGTGGGACAGGTCCAGGTCCTGATGGGCAGACGGGTGGATGGGCCAGCAGACAGTAGGCCTGCATCAACATTGAGGGACCAGGCTGGGGAGTCCTGGGTCCTTGATGTACATAGCAGGTATCAATTGACATCACTTTATGGGGTCCAGGTGAGGGAGCTCCACCCTTTACTTGATGTCCCATAAGTTCTGGGTCCCGTTTCCCTATATGATTTTAACATACCCCATGTCCCCAGAGTCTCAACTCTCCCTAATAAATGTGGAAGCAGCTGCCTTCCTAACCCTGGGGAATATGTCATTTATCCTCTTGCTGGCTGGGTGGAACCTGACAGATGGTGCCATTTCTGGCTCCACCCAGGGGCCCGGAGTCCTCCTTCTCCCTCAAACCTGCTTATAAAATGGAGTCTCCTTAGCAGCGCGCATCCTGGAAGACTGTTAGACAATATGGACACCCTGATATCAGCTCTGTCATCTCCACACTCTTGACCTCTCCCAGCTTGTTTCCTGAGCTTACACTCATGCTGCCTGCCCCAGGGCCTTTACAGATGCTGTGGCATCCATTTGCCCAGTTGGTTGCACTCCTCCTTTCAGGACAAAGCATTCCTTCTTGGCAGACCCGGGTCCCTCCATGGATCTGGCCACATCTGGAGATGTGTCAGTCCCTTAGTGTTCATGAGACCCATGACTGACTTGTGACCTGCATCGCCTCTTCCAGACTGTCTGCCCGGGGACTAGGAACTGGCTGCCACTGGGTCTGATCCCTTTCCAGGCCCACACTGGTGTGGCACAGAGCTCAGCAGATTGGAAGTTCACAGATGAAGCTGAATGGAGACCTCAGGACACCCACAAACATGTTAGGGCATGTGAATCTGCATGCCCGTTTGAGCAAATGGCAGCACCGACTAATGCGCTCAGCCGTCTCCATGCCATACCAGATACGCACCGGACAGAGAATGCCTCCATAACAACACTGACAGAAAAGAAGTCATTTAAACATCTGTGGTCCCAGAATGCACAGGGAGCATATGAC
>JADRCD010173339.1:0-11838 GCA_019843815.1 Montemys delectorum | reverse complement strand
GTGTGTGTGTGTGTGTGTGTGTGTGTGTGTGTGTAAAGCTATGCAAACCACCACACTGACAGACTTCTAATATTCACAATGCTACTAACGAATCTGACATCTGGCTAGAAAACAAATGAGAGGTCTATGTATAAAATGTCTAAATATCTGCACAGTGGAGGTAAAGATAACATGAAAGCAAACATGAAAACTAAGAAGCTTATTTTTTCTGGCTACAAACAAGAAATTTTACCTTTCCCTTTATTACAGAATTTACACAGAAGACTTGAAATTGCTAGACCTTTCATAGCCTCTTTGAAATGCATTTGAGTCTGTGTCAAGTTGTTGTTGTTGTTGTTGTTGTTTTTTCCTTGAGACACGATCTGATTCTGATGTGTAACTGGCTGGTTGTTGAAACCAATATGCAGGCAAGGAAGACCTTAAACTCTCCTTCTTTCTACTTAAAGATTTATTTATTTTTAAATATATGAGTGTTTTGCATAAAGGCATATGTGTGCACTGCATGTGTACAGTGCCTATAGAAACCAGAGGAGGGCAAAAGAAGCCCTAGAACTGGGGTTATACATAATTTTTACCACAATGAGGGTTCCAAAACCAAATCTTAAACTCTGCAAGAGCAGCAAGTGCTTTTAACCACTGAGCTACCTCTCCTACCCCAACCTAAAATTATTGATCTTCCTGCCACTACATTCTGAACAGTGGAATTACAGTAGTGCACTCTGACCTTACCGGTACCCTGACCCTAGACTATCTCTCTCAAAGACCTCCCTGAATGAGACAGTGAGATGACCCAGTGGATCGAAGCTCTCACTACTAAGATAAGGACTCAAATTCTTATAAAGGTAAACATTTAATTGGGCTAGCTGACATTTTCAGAGGTCTAGTCCATTATCATCATGGTAGGAAGCACTCACAGACTTGCTTACAGGTTAATCTGAGGGAGGCAATTTCTCGAGTGAGATTCCCCTTTCCCTGAAGTCTAAGTTTGTGTCAAGTCGGGAAGCAACAACAACAACAACAAAAACCCCAACACACCCTTTGTCCTAAGTTCACTCTCCATGACTCACATGAACTGACTCCTATAAGTTATCCCCTGGTCTTCACATACACATGAACCCATAACACAGACACACACACACACACACACACACACACACACACACACACACACACATGCACACGCACAGAGAGAGAGAGAGAGAGAGAGAGAGACAAAGAGAGAGAGAGACAGAGACAAAGAGAGAGAAAGAGAGAGAGAGAGAATAAATACATAATATAAAGATTGACAGTTAATCTATGGGCAGATGGTCTTGTGCTGTATAAGAAGTAGGCTGAGCAAGCCATAGGAAGCAAACCAGTAAGCAGCATCCCTCCATGCCTCAATTCCTTCCTCCAGGTCCTGCCTTAAGTCCCTATCTTGACTTTCCTTCATGATGAGCTACAGATGGTAAGCTGAAATAAGCTCTTGGTTTTGATCATGGTGTCTACCACAGCAATAGAAACCTAAGATGATAGGTTTTCCAGGAAGCACCTATCCCTGCTGAGCTAATTCTCTGGCCCTTGATGCTAATAAATCTTATTTGAGGACTAATCATTATTTTCCCTTCAAAAATGAATGAAAAAAAAAAAAGATGTGCTTGCTTAGCTTTATAAAGGGTGAGATTTCTGTTGTTGAAGTTTCTCAGTGGATTGTCTCCAGTGTTCACCCTGTGTTGGCTTGACATTTGTGTCGTAATAAAACTATTGTCCTTACCTTTGTGTTCAGTGCTCCTATACTAGAGACAATTTGTTTCAACTGCATTTCTCCAGCATATCTATTTACCTAGACAAACACCATTCCTAATGAATTGGAAGAGGAGGCTTAAGTAAAGGATTCTCAGATTTTCAGGGTTCTCAGTAGAATGTTGTGTGGTGGTGAGAGCTAGATCTGTCTCACCACAGCCACCCCTTGCAAGAGGATGTGTGTATGTGTCCACATCAGTACATCCTCCTGTATCCTCATCTTCCCCCATTAGCATCATAGCTGCCTTTGAGGGATGTGATATAGTCTCTGGATGTGGAGCAGGTTACTCTTGACAATGGTCTTGGGAATGAGCTGTACATAGGCTCTGATCTCTTAGAAGGGGCATTCTGGAGTCCTACATACTGGAAAAGTTGTACATAGGCAAAGATTCTGGGTATATGTGTGGCCCTGGTATTGGAAACTCCTAGCTTTGCAGAAAGACATGGTGGAGGAGAGTCAGCATGAAGCTTCAGTGGGGTCTAAGGTCTTAGTCCAGGATTAGGAACAGGGTGCTGGTCCCCTTATGCAGGTCTCTGGGTAAATAGTGAATGTGGGAGACAGAGAGTCAGACCTTACCCTTTTACTTCCTGTCCCAAAGGTACCCAGTTATTGTCAATAGTTCAGTGTGTATCCTCCTCTATGGCCAACTTTATGTATCAACGTGGCTGGATCATAGAGTCCAGGTATGTAGTCAAACATTATTCTGGATTTTTCTATGAAAGTTTTTTGGAGTGGAGTTGCAATTCATATTGGAGAATTTTAAGTGAAACTGATTATTATGCTCTATAATATAGAGAATCTCTTATAATTAAAGTAGTGCCCTATTATAAAAAATGACCCTCGGTCTGGGCCGGTGCCCTGAGCAGACCTTGGGTGCAAACTCTGCAGCCAGTTCCACAATACTCAGAGGAAGCTCCACTCCCAGGAATGCTAATAAGCCCAGGATCCTAGAATCCCAGAATCACAGGATCACAGAGACAGCTTGACTCTGAGGAGTTCTCACACAGCCAGGATCACAGGAAGGACAGGTTCCAGTCAGATTTAGCAAGGGCAGGTAGCTCTAGGGATAACCAGATGGTGGGGGTGGGGTGGGGTGGGGGTGGAGGCAAGCATAAGAAAATAAACAACAGAAACCAAGGTTACTTGGCATCATCAGAATTCTCCCACCATAGCAAGTCCTGGATACACAGTCCTATCGGAAAAGCAAGATTCAGATCTAAAATCACTTCTCATGATGATGATATAGGACTTTTAAAAAGACAAAAATAACTCCCTCAAAGAAATACAGGAGAACACAGGTAAAGAGCTAGAAGCCCTTAAAGAGGAAACACAAAAATCCCCTAAAGAATTACAGGAAAACACAATTAGACAGGTGAAGGAAATGAACAAAACCGTCCGGAATCTAAAAATGGAAGTAGAAACAATAAAGAAATCATAAAGAGAGACAACCCTGAAGATAGAAAACCTAGGAAAGAAATCAAGAGTCATAGATGCAAACATCACCAACAGAACACAAGAGATAGAAGCTCAGAGAATCTCAGGAGTAGAAGACACCATAGAAAACATTGACACAACAGTCAAAGAAAATGCAAAATGGAAAAAGCTCCTAACCCAAAACATCCAGGAAATCCAGGATGCAATGAGAAGACCAAACCTAAGGATAATAGGTATAGAAGAGAGTGAAGACTCCCAATGTAATAGGCCAGTAAATATCTTCAACAAAATTATAGAAGAAAAGTTCCCTGACCTAAAGAAAGAGATGCCCATGAACATACAAGAAGCCTACAGAACCCCAAATAGACTGGATTAGAAAAGAAGTTGCTCCTATCACATAATAATAAAAACACCACATGCACTAAACAAAGAAAGAATTTTAAAAGCAGTAAGGGAAAAAAGGCAAGTAACATATAAAGGCAGGCCTATCAGAATTACACCAGACTTCTCACCAGAGATTATGAAAGCTAGAAGATCCTGGGCAGATGTCATACAGACCCTACAAGAACACAAATGCCAGCCCAGGGTACTATACCCAGCAAACCTCTCAACTATAAGTGGAGAAAACAAGATATTCCACGACAAAACAAAATTTACACAATATCTTTCCACAAATCCAGCCCTAGAAATGAGAATGGAAAACACCGACATAAGGAGCAAAACTACACCCCAGAAGAAGCAAGAAAGTAATCTTTCAACAAACCTATACAAACTTAATTCTACCTCTCACAACAAAAACAACAAGAAGTAATGTTACTTTTTCTTAATATCTTTATATGAAAATTAATATTACCAAAATATCCTAATCGATTGAAATCCAAAAATATGAGGAATTAGAAATTTGTTGATTGTCATCCAATGGTAGGTCCAATATTGTACAGTTCATAAACACTTTCGGCTTGTTTGTTCGTGACAGCGTCTTGCTGTGTACAACATAATGGTCTTGAAATCATGCTTCTCCTATCTCAGCCTCCCTATTAGTAGTATTGTTTATTTGATTTTTTATACTATACTATGGTTTTCAGAACAGCTTACTTATTTCAAATGTATTTATATAGCCAAAAGAAACATAGACAATTGAATTGGGAGGGGATTTGTAAGAGAACAACAAAGAGTGAGACTGAATGCTTTGCTTGACATTTGTAACTATTGTATCAAGTTTGAAGAAGAGGACTTATAAGTTACTCTTTCTCTGAGATGAATGCTTTTCCAAATCATCACAACCAATGCACCAGATTCTTACCCTCACCTAATGTCTGTGCCACCCTCCAAAAAGAACCATTGTTCATTGAAACAGTTAGTGAATGACTTCATGGATAGACCATCTTAATACCCACACCATTTCTTAAATGAATGTAACCTCTTCTCTGTGGGCTGAGAATGAAGACAATCACTGAAGTCAAATAGCTTTGATCATAGCAGGAAGCCTGTATCCAAAAATCATGCATACAATTCATTCCTTGGTGCAGCAGAACTGTCAACTCTCAGCTTAGCTATGATGGAAGTAAAATCCTTTGGTGATGTGAGGGTCATTGAAGTACAGCCTTATTACAGTGAAATCCAATGTCTAAAAATTGTTCTTATTTTGGACTTGTACCATAGTAGGAGCCAAGATTTTAAGCTCTACGAAAAACAAAACAAACAAACAAACAAAAAGACTTTATATATGTTCATTTAAAAAATACTAGTAGTGATGTATTATTTTGAAATATATAGTTAATATGTTTGGAATTATTTAAAATTTATATTGAGAAAAATGTGTGTATATTCAGTATTGCTGTAGACAAGCATCTACATAAGACTGTTCAATTGATAGTTGTTTTATATCAAACAACTTTTATAAAACTCATTTTCATTGCTATTATATTTTATAAATTTTAAAGAATATGACAAAAAAGATATTGTAGGTATTGAAGAGGAGGTCTCTGGGAGGAGTTGGAGTACAAAAGGGAAACAAGAATGTGATTTAATTCTATTTACTTAAAATATGTTTTTAAATGTTTACAAATTTAGATAAATTGAAATCATTCATCTTTTCTCATCATAATGCAATAAAACTTAAATCAATTACAAAAATGACGCCAATCAACCCACCCCAGATTCAAGTGGATGAACCTGGGCGGAAGTGCGGGTCTTCCAAGGCTTCTGACTCTCTCCTCCAGGAGAATTTGGGATTCATGATTGCACAATCTTTCCTAACTGCACAAACCAATCCCCTAAGCTTCCCTGGACTCCCCTTTCCTCACCCTCCTTTCCTCACCTCCTCACCTTCTTTTCCCTCATCCTCTTCCTCATTCCCTTTAGATTTCAGATATATGTGGGGAATGATATTCATATATAAACACAGAGCTACACACCTTGGTGTTTGTTTCTCTGGAGAATCCCAACATACCGTAGCATCCTTTTCCCTCCTGAATATCTTTTAGTTTATCCACTCAAACACAAACACTTCAGATTCTATTGCCTTGAGATATGAGATTTGCTTCATTCTCTTGACATCTTCTTTCTATGACAGTATCTGCAATTTAACTTCAAGAATGATAAAAAGCACTCAGCACTGCTCCTGGCTGTGTCAGTGCTTGATAAATGCTAATGCATCGTTACCTGGGCATGCTAGGGGATCACCATATAGAACTATTTACCTTCTCACCATGCACACTGTATTCAGAGAGGGTTGCTTCTCCCTTTCTTCTGGATGTGAGCCCCGTGAGTCCTGCAACTCTTCGGAGTGTCCTTATACAGTGACAAGTCACTTTCCGTTGTAACCCAGTGTTATGGTTTGAATCCGAAATGTCCCCCAATGGGCTCATGTTTTGGATGCTTGGCTCCAAGCTGATAGTGTTGTTTGGGGGGAGTTCTGAAAATTGAGAGAGTGTAGAAGTAGGTCACAAGGGGATGAGGGGATGGCTCAGTGGGTTAAGTGCTTGCAGTGTATGTGTGAGGACCCAAGTTCAGATCTCCAGAAACCCACATAAATGCCATATGGCGGTGACTCACCTACTTTTCCAGCTGAGCAAGGTAAAGTCAGTGAATCTTCAGAGCAAGCTGGTTAAGGGAGAATAGCCACATCTTCAAGATCCTACCTCAGTGAATAAGGTAGATGAGTAGGATGATTCTCAACATCAACCTTAGGCACACACACACACACACACACACACACACACACACACGTACATGAAACACTTATATGAGGTACATGCTAACAGGGACATGCACACTTGTGTTCACTCAGACTTGAATACACACAGACATACACTAACACACACACACTCTGTCTCTCTCTCTCTGTCTCTCTCTGTCTCTCTTTGTCTCTCTGTCTCTGTCTCTCTGTCTCTGTCTCTGTCTCTCTCTCTCTCTCTCTCTCTCTCTCACACACACACATACACACACACACACACACACACACACACCACACACACAAGATCATGAGAAACGGAAAAAGAAAAAAACAAAGTAGATCATAAAGGATGGGTTCTTGGGGGTTACAATAAGCCCCTTCCTATATCTATCTGCTTCCCTGACTGCTGTGATACGCACATCTGGCTTCTGCTACAGGCTCTTGCCACTGTGGTGTTCTGCTCAAGTACATGGGGCCAAGACATTGTGGACTGAGACCCAAGAGCCAACATAAATCTTTGCCTCCTTACGTTATTTCTGTCAGGTACATGATCACATAGATGACAAGGGTAATGAACACGCAGGCCATAATTCGGGAATTGGAAATGTCTGGAACCCAGTGAGAAACAAACCTTTGCATTTGATCTCTAAGTTTTGCATATTTCCCTTGCTCGGTGAGGATTTGCTGTGGACTGGAAGCTTGTGTGTTGTGTTCGAGTTCTTCACACCCCATATTCTTTGTCCACCTCCTCCTCTCCCTCTCTTCTGGCCCTCTTCCATGGTTTCTGTTGAGTTCCGGCTTGGAGGGGGAAGGGCCGACAGCAAACGACGGGACTGCTTTTCATAACCGAATGCTTCTGTACTTCCTGAAACTGGAAAATTTCAACAAGGGCTCTTTCTTTCATGGCGGTTTGCAAGGAATCTTTGGGATGTCTTCCAACCACTAGGAACTTCCCACCTGTATTTCCCTTGACAAGAATGATGACCTCACTTCCAGCTGGCTGCTTTCCCGTTATGCAGCCTCTGGGAACATGCCTCTCTTACCTGAGTTCTGACCCCCTTCCCAGTTGGCTCAATTGGACTAGTCCCAAGAAAACAGGCTGGTTGTCTCTTTCCTATAGTCCACATCTGGCCCACTCAGGTCTTCTTTCCTCCAGGAACTCTGGGAGTTCTGGCCACCCTCAATGCAGCCACCTCTCTTTTAGCTCATCCATCAGTAGCTAGACAACCTGCTTCTCCTTTTAGATGTCTTAGGGGGAATCAGGTGCGGCTCACAGGTCCCCTTGCTCTCCATACACACGCATGCCGGAGAAAGCTTGTTTAATTTTCTGAGTAGTCTTGTAGGAACATTTTTTTTCCACACTCTGAAATCTATAGGAGTACTCAAAACTTTTTTTACCCTGTTGGTACCTACATATAAATAGTTTTCAGCTAAGAAGAAGCTGTCAAATCCTTTTAACTTGCCATGCATTGACCCATTTTGAATCTTCAAATTGGACAAAATGCCTCAGAGTTTAGTAACTCTTTTCTGAATTACTTTTGTTGAAAATTAAATTGTTCCTGATGACTTTTGTGTGCTATATTGCCTGCATGTTGGGGATTATTGCATTTAAACTTGTAATTTGTCATCTTGTTACATCAGCTATGACTTTTATCTTCCATGACCCATCTATTCCTCCCTCCCTCCCTCCCTTCCTCTCTCCCTCTCTCTGTCCTTCCCTCCTTCCTTCCTTCCCTCCCTCCCTCTGCCCTTCCTTCCTTCCTTCCTTCCTTCCTTCCTTCCTTCCTTCCTTCTTTCCTTTTCTTTTGGATACATATATCCCTGGTTGGCCTGGAGTTCCCTATGTAGACCAGGCTGTCCTCAAACTTTCATAAATACTCCCGCCTATTGAGCACTGGTATTAAGAGCATATACCACCACGATCCAGCTTTTCTTATAAAAACAAAGATTTATTTTTATTTTGTGTATGAGTGTTTTGCCTCCCTGCATACATGTATGTATGTGGATAATATGCATGCAGTGCCCAAGAAAACTAGAAGAGTGTGTCAGATCCCTGGGAACTGGAGTTACTATTAGTGAACTGTCATATCATGAGTGTTTGGATCAAACCCAGGTCCTCCTGAAGAGTGAGCGCCCTTAACCACTGAGTCATCTCTCCAGCCCCATTATTCAGTTTGTTACTATCGTTTAAGGCTTAAGTCACATTGTTTCATAGTATGAATGTTATACTTTACTTAAATCTTCTACTGACAGTCATTCATGTTACCTCTAACTTTTTTTTTTATTAAAAACAAGGCATAAAGGTTAGTTCAAAGATCTTATCTGTGTGCACATGTTTGGAATTCCTATAGTACAGATTCTTAGAATTATTTCTGAATTACAGAATAATTACAAATGAAATTTGGAATGCTGCCCAATTACTATTTCTAGAGCAAGGCTTCCACAACTTCCTGGTGACACATGTGCTTGCATTTTTTTTTAAACCAGTCTTATAAAGATCCTTCCCTTCTTGTTTCAATTAGCATTTTTCCCGACTACCTGAGAATCCTTTTGTCTGTCTTTATCAGCCACTAGTAAGTCCTTTCCAGAGAATTTACCTTATGTGAATTTTGCACTTTCCCATTGGCTAACTGGTCTTTTTTTCCTATTTATTTCTTGGTGCTTTTAATCCATTGTGGATGCTTAGCTAGATCACACCTTTCAAGCTGTGTTCCGTGAAGCTTCCGGACAGCTGTGAGATGTGCGCATGCCTGTGGGGAGAGAGACACACAACAGCTGGGCCTTGCTTCTCTCCTTTCATATCATCCAGTTTTCCTTTACCTCTCTCAGAGGTTAGAAAGCATTTATAAGGTTGTGTTTGAAAAATTTAAAGAAAGGTTCTATTGCTAAACATAGTGTTTAAACTAGACCATCTCTAAGCATCACCACCACTGTTATTATAATCTTTAATTCTATGAATTTAATAAATCCTCCAGTCACTCTGGGATAGAGAATGACCTTGGTGTTTAGGTTTCAGCCAATGGATTTGGGAAGGACACAGTCATTCCAACTACAGTGTGTCTGCTGATCTTCAACCAATTCTCTGTTCTAGAATCTCCCTGTACAATCATAATCTTAGTGGAGTACAAAACTCAAGGCTCCAAAGAAAACCAGGTCTTGACACAAGAGCCTATGCGTGCATGTCATATCCCTTCTTCCAGCTCTTCTCACCAAAGTCCTCCACATATTAAAGGCTCAGACCTAACCCACCTGTTCAAACACAGGGTTTCCTGTCCAATAATTTTCTTTCTAGACTCCCACAGAGGGCAGAGAGACAGTTTGGAGTCCTGCTGCATAAGCCTGACAACCTGAGTTCCCTTCACAGACCACAGTAGAAGAGATCTGACTCTCAAGCTGTCCTCTGACCTCCATGGAGGCACTGTTGCATGTGCATGCCTGCACTTATACTTCATACATGCATGTGCACATACATGTGCACCCTCTCGAGCACACACACACACCGATAATAAGTAAAAATTTATACCAACTCCCATAGTAAGGGGAATAGTATCATTTGGCCGATTCCCTCCTCTTGAAGGAAGGCTAGAGATGAGGAAAAGCTCCAAACCCCGCTCTGGTAGCTGCCTCACACTACCTCATTCAGCTGTCATCCAGAGCTGCGAGGCCAGGGTTAGTGTTCCCATGTGGTGGATAATGGAACTGACGTGCAGAGTCCTTAGAATTAAATCATTCAGTGCACTGTATAGACAGACAGACAGACAGACAGACAGACAGACAGACAGAGAGACAGACAGACAGACAGACAGACACACACACACACACACACACACACACACACACACACTTACACCTTTTACAAAGTTGATTGTAGCCCTTTGCAAACACTTTTCGCATGCTGGATCAGAATCTAACTTGGTAGTAAGGGTCTTTCTTACTGTTTTTTTGTGGTTGCTTGACCAGAGGAAAAGACAATGACTTTGGGAGGTGGTTAAGCTTTGAGTAGGACTGGTGCCCTTATAAATGACGTTTTCAAAGCAAACCAGCTATATGAAGACACAGGAAGAAGGCACCATCTTTGAGGGACTTGCCTCAATCAAGCACCTTGTTCTTAGACTTCCAAGCCTCTGGAACCATGTGAGGGATAACTGGTTGGTGTTTGTAAGCAGCAATCCTGTTCATGGCATTATTATTACTGTGTCCCAAACAGACAGGGCAGATGTCTTAGATTGGGTTTATTGTTGTGAAGACACCCCCACCCCCATGACCAAGGCAACTCTTATAAAGGCAGACATTTAATTGGGGCTGGCTTACAGTTTCAGAGGTTTAGTCCATTATCATCAAGGTAGGAAGGGTGGCAGCGTGAAGGCACGGTACTGGAGTTGTTGGGAGTCCTGTCTCTTGATCTGAAGGCAACCAGGAGGAGATTCTGTTTCCACTTGCCAGACTTGAGCATGTATATGAGACCTCAATACCGCATCTCCATAGCGACACACTTCCTCTAACAAGGTCACACCTCCTCTGGTAAGGCCACACCTCCACTAGTGTCACTTCCCAAGGGACAACTATATTCAAACCACCTTGGCAGAGCATTGTAATTTTTAAGGGTTCTGATAATCACTTCCCAAGTCTGACTGAGGGCCTACTCTGTTTTTTAGCACACTGTGAGGTGCTCACACAGCTGTGCAGGAGACAAAGGTGGCTCCTGACATGTTAGGCTTGAGAAGACAGTAGGTAAACAAATCATTGTGATACTATGTCCGCTGGATAAGTCAGCTTGGCGCATGCTGGAATCATCTGAGAGGAGCTTACCTCATTTAAGACGATGTCTGCATAAGATGGGGCTGCAGGCAAGCCTACTGTGGGTGGGGCTATCCCCGGGCTAGTCCTGGGTTCTTTAAGAAAGAAGGCTAAACAAGATTTGGAGAGCAAGCCAGTAAGCAGCACCCTCCATGGTCTCCGCATCAGCTCTTGCCTACAGGGTCCTGCCTTGCTTGTGTTCCTGCCTGACTTCCTTTGACAATGAATGGCAATAAGGAAGGATAACCTAAATAATCCGTTTCCTCCCCAAGTTTCTTTGGTCATTGTGTTTCATCACTGCATTAGCAACCCTCACTAAGACTTACTACTCATCAAGAGTCATAAAAATCTACCACATGTTATTTGAAGGGCATGGTGAGGAAGTGATGTTCAGAAATTAACATGCTGGAGGTGTGTGGGTGAGCTTGCTCCAAAACAAATAGAGCCCGTGATAATCAGGCATGTTTACGTACTTACGACCTAGGCAGAGACTCTGAGATTAACATTAGAATTTTGTTGGACAAAATGTTTTCTGTATGGCTTGATTACTTGACTATCTCCCAAGCATCCTTCTACACCTTCCTTCCTTCCTTTCTTTCCTTCCTTCTTTCTTTCTTTCTTTCTTTCTTTCTTTCTTTCTTTCTTT
>JADRCD010173335.1:0-13149 GCA_019843815.1 Montemys delectorum | reverse complement strand
AAACCTATGGTCCAGGCCTTGTCATAGGCCTGAACCAACTCTGGCTTCACTACTACTTCAGACTATGTTTCCCACCCGGGGAGTGTGTCTTGATGCTCCCCTGAAGACCAGTACCTGCCTGACAGCAGTGTGGGGAAATGCAGCCCAGCACTTCACAATCCTTCCCTTTGGCTGTGCCCTGAGATGGGCCAGATGTGGATAAGACCTTCCCATTTACTTACTCTCTCTGTATGGATTGTAGCTTGCTTATTATTTACTTAATGGTTAATATCCTCCTTTAAGAGAATACTTAAAATTTATATCTTTCTGATTCTGGGTTATCTCACTTAGGATGATTTTTACCTTCTTCCATCCATTTGCCTGAAAATTTCAAGTCATTATTTTTTTAACTGCTGAGTAATACTCCATTATGTAAATTACCACATTTTCTGTATCCATTTCTGTAGGGAGATTTAGGTTGTTTCCACATTCTGGCTATTAGGAATAAAGCTATAATGAAAATGTGTGATCAAGTGTTGTTATGGTAAGATGAGGTGTCTTTGGACACATGCCCAAGAATAGTATAGCTGAGTCTTAGGGCAGATTGAGTCACAACTTTCTGAACAACTACCATACTGTTTTTAATAGGGGCTACCCCAGCTTTCAGTCCCACCAACATGAGATGTCACTTGCTTTAATGATCTTGGCCATTATGATATATGTGAGATGGAATTGCAGATTAGATTTTGATTTGCATTTCTATAATGCCTAAGGATGTTGAATATTTATTTAAGTGTTTTCCTTATTCCAGCATTTTTTGAAGATGCTTTCTTTTTTCCCAGTGTGAATTTCTGACTCATTTATCAAAATCAGGTGCCAATCTGTGTATGTATTTATTTCAGGGTCTTTAATTTGATCAACATCTCTGTTTATACCATGTAGTTTTTAATTATTATAGTTCTATAGTACAATTTGAAATTGGGTATGGTGAGATCTATGACAGTTCTTTTATTGCTCAGAATAGTTTTAGCTCTCCTGAGTTTTTGTTTTTCCATTTGTTTTGTTTATTTGTTCCATTTTATTTTTTGCATGTGAAGATGAGAATTGTTCTTTCAATGTTTGTAAAGAATTGTGTTAGAGTTTTGATGGGTATTTCATTGTCCTGAAGATTGTTTTTGGAAGGATAGTCATTTTTATCATGTTAATCCTACCCATCCATAAGCATGGGGGATTGTCTCATCTTCTGTTATCTTCAATTTTTTCTGCAAAGATTTGAAGTTTTAATCATACAATTCTTTCACTTTCTTGGTTAGAGTTAAATCAAGATATTTCATCTCATTGAGGCCATTGTGAAGAATGTAGCTTCCCTGATTTCTAAGGCACTCAAATGCCACAGCTGGAAAAAAAAATAACAAGAAATAACGACAACAACAAAAATCCAACTATAGCCTAAACCTGAAATTCCAATCACAGAATTGTGTCAATTTATTTTGATTCAAAAAGTAGTAAAATTCTGTATATTTCTAACAAACATGAACTTCAGAGCTAAAAGAAATAATCCATGCATTATATCTGGCTTTCTGCACATATGTCATGAGCACTGTGGGCCTAATGGACATTTGTGACAATATTTCCTTCTGACTATCAGCAGTGCGGCATAACTCACTGATCGCTGCAGTGCTTTGAGCGTTCTGTTTTACACTGTGTTTATTTGGCTGGCCTATATTTTTGACAAGAATAGTTTTTCTTTTCCATAATTCATCATGTGGTAGTAACAGTAAATGGAGAAGAGATTTAAACTAAGGCTCTACAGTTCACACCCCCAGGGTGCAAGTTAGAAACAGCTATGATTAGACAGATTCTATGCCAAATTAGAGTAGCTGAATTTATAGGTAATACTTGGGTTTTGTTTTATTGTTTGTTTTTTTATTGATTGACTGATGGATTTTTTTGTTTGATTGATTAGGTAATATTTTGAACCTCACTAAGAGATTGTGGAGATGGGGCAAGAAGTGAAGACCAGGGGAAAAGGGAGAATTTTCGAAGTCAAAAACCTGACTGAAGGAGAATCCAATCATATTCTATCAAATGCTGGTATTTGGGATACTAACAGAACAGAAAAGTAAGTAATAAAACACAGTTACTGACTCCAATGGGGCCATTGTAACATTATACAATTTGTACTAAATAGTTCACAAGATTCAAGACAGAAGTAGGAAGATTAGAAAAAACCTGTTTGAGCAAATCATTAAGGAAGGAGGTCTGTCAGTAAAGCAGAGAACAGAGGCCTGGAGGAACAGAAGAGGGCATGGGATTACACCGTATTGCTCCCCAAATGACGAAAAGCAGCATTATTTTATTGCAGATTTGAAATTCTTCTGAGGCAGAGGGAAAAATTGTTCTCAAAACCAAACAACAAAAGAAGCCATATTTCTGTCCAAAACTAACAAATTACTGACGCTGTAACCAGCAGAACTGAATCCAACTCCTGCACTTGGCCCTAAAATTAAGTCTGAAATAATAGCTTGGAAACTGAGGCTAGGGGAGTGAAAGCTGAAAATCAGCCTGGATACAGAATGAGACACTGCTTTAAAGAACAAGAGAAGTAGAGGGGGGAGCACTCAGCAGTGAAGAGTGAACATGCTGCCTTTCCAGAAGATCCAGGATCAATTCCTAGTGCCTACACAGGGGCTCAAAACCATTTATAGGGATTCAACAATCATCTTCTGTCCTTCACTGGCAACAAGCACACATGTGGAATATTCACAGGCATGAAATAAATCTTATGAAAAAAGCTAAAGAAGAGAATAAGCTTACATTTCTTGAGGAAGACAGAATATACGCATGTGGTACATTTAGAGAAACAAGTTTGTAAAAATGCTCAATCACAGTGAAATATTAAAGATTTCTGTAAATTAAAATAGTCTGCTCAAACAAACATTTTCTTCACTCAGTATTAATTAAAAATTGTGAATTTGGGATCTTGTCCTATACCTATTGAACCAGAGCTGGCTATCAATAAATCTTCACATGATTTAAGTGCAGAATGAAGTGTAAAAGACACTAATCTAGGTATCAAAGAGAGTAAAAGACCAGGGGAAGTGGTCATTAACTGACACACACACAGACTCACTGAGGATAATTTGAGTAAAGATTGATATAGAAAGAGCAATGGTTTAACCAGAACTGAAAATTTTAAGAGAGGCCAACTGGCAAGCATGAATTTGGCATGATAGATCGCTTGGTCCTAGAACCACTAGTAGGCATGTGTAGGACCTTGAGTGCATCCCCTAAATAGATAGGTAAATAAGTAAATAAGTAAATAAGTAAATAAGTAACTAAGTAAGCAAGCAAGAAAGTAAGTAAGTACATAAATGAATAAATAAACATGCAAATACCACTGCCCAAATTAAGGTAGTATTAAGCAATAAGAAGTTATGAGCCTTCAGCTAGTCCTTTCTGCCAGGACAGAGTTCTAGCTTGTCTGCTTCCGTGAAGATACCACATCCTGAAGCATCCCAGTAGATCTGCTGCACTCAGGGCATCTGACAATATAGCCTGAGATGTCTCAGGAGATCTGCTGCACACAGGACAACTGGGCAACCCTCACCACAGTCTGAAGACCTCCGGAGAGCTCTGCAGCATGCAGGGCAACTGACCCAACAGACTGAAATCCTTCCTAGAATTCTGCTTCACATTAAGAATCAGAAACTGCAGTCCATAGACTCTCCTGGAAAACAGATTCACACAGGACAACAGCTTTCCTGCCCCTCTGAAGACCCAACAGTCTAAAGGCCTCCCAGTAGAACTGTTGCAGCAAAGGCAACAGATCAGCAGCTTCTCTGCCACTCTTAAGGGCCCTTAGTTGGAATGCCCCACAGGTAGTCTGCTATAGCCAGGGCCACAAGCCTCCTGGAGACCTCAAGCAACCCAGGGACAAAAGAGGCAAACTCCAGATAGAATGACCAAGACAGGCATACACCAGGGATAACCAGATGGTAAGAGACAGACACAAAACCATAAACAACAGAAGCCGATATATACAACATCATCAGAATCCACTTCTGCCACCACACCAACCACTGAATATATCAACACAACTGAAAATCAACTGAAGCTGTCCTAAAATCCTATTTGATGAAGATAGTAGAGTCTTTTAGGGAAGATATAAATAACTATCTGAAAGAAAAGCAAGAAAACACAGGCAAATAGGTAGAAGCCCTTATGGAGGAAACAAACTCCTTAAAGAAATACAGGAAAATACAATCAAACAGGTGAAGGAATTGAATAAAGCAATTCAAGACCTAAAAGTGGGAGTAGAAACAATAAATAAAACACAAATGAAGGCAAACCTGGAAATGGAAAGAAGTCAAGAATTTCAGGTGCATGCATCACCAACAGAATGCAAGAAATAGAAGAAAAATCTCAGGTATAGAAGATATGGTAGAAGAGATTGACACAACTGTCAAAGAAAATTCAAAACATAAAAATCTCCTAACCCAAAACATCCAGGAAATTCAGGCCATAATGAAAAGACCAAATCTAAACATAATTAGAATAAACGAGAACAAAGATTCGTAGCTCAAAGAACCTGAGACCATCTTCAACAAAATCATAGAAAAAAACTTCCCCAATGTAAAGAAAGAGATGGCCATAAAAGTATAAAAAGCCTATAGAACACCAAATAAATGGGAACAGAAAGAAAATCTCATTGCATAATATTCAAATTAATAAATCACAGAACTAAGAAAGAATATTAATTCAAGGGAAAAGGGTCAAGTAACATATAAAGGTAAACCTATCAGAATTATACCAGACTTCTCAACAGAGATTATGAAAGCCAGAAGTGCCTGGTCAGAGGTCATGCAGACTCTAAGGGAACAAAAATGCCAGCCCAGGCAAAACGCTCATTCAACACAAATAGAGAAACCAAAATACTCCAGGATAAAATATTCCAGGACAAAACCAAATTCAAACAGTATCTATCTACCAATCCAACCCTATAGAGGATAATAGAAGAAAAACTCCAGCACAAGGACAGTATCTACACCAAAGAAAAGACAAGATATTAATCATCTTACAACAAAGCCAAATGGAGAGAACCACATGCACATAAATCCACCTACAAAAACAAACATAACAGGAACTAATAGTCGTATGTCTTTAATATCTCCCAATATTAATGGGCTCAACTCTCCTATAAAAAGATATAAACTAACAGACTGGACACACAAACAAGATCCAGCATATTGTTGTATAGGAGAAACACACTTCAATAACAAAGACAGACACTATCACAGAGTAAAAGGATGGAAAAAGGTCTTCCAAGCAAATGGTCCCAAGAAACAAGCTGGAGCTGCCATCTTTATATTCAATAAAATAGACTTCCAACCAAAAGTTATCAAGCATGATGAAGGGCACTGTGTATTCATCAAAGTTAAAAATCCACCAAGAAAAGTCTCAATTCTGAACATTTAAGGCCCAAATGCAACGATACCCACATTCATAAAAGGAACTTTACTGCAGCTCAAAACACACATTGAACCCCACACAACAATAATAGGAGATTTCAACACCCAACTCTCACAAATATCTGTATCTGACTCTTTCAGCTGCTTGTTGGGTCTTTTGGAAGGCAGTCATGATAGGTCACTTTTTGTGAGCACTCCATAGCCTCAGTAATAGTGTCAGGCCTTGGTGTCTCCCTGTGAGCTGGATCCTACTTTGGGTCTGTCACTGGACATTCTTTTCCTCAGACTCTTCTCCATTTCCATTCCTGAAGTTCTTTCAGACAGGAACAATTGTGGATCAGAGTTTTGACTGGGATAGCAACCGCATCCCTCACTCAATGCCCTGTCTTACTGCTGGAGTTGGGCTTTACAAGTTCTTTCTCCCCATTGTAGGGCATTTCATCTAGTATCCCTCCCTTTAAGTCCTGGGGAAAAAATCTTCACTAACCCCATTTCTGGTAGAGGGTTAGTATCCAAAATATATAATAACTCAAGAAGCTAACTACCAAATATACAAACAACCCAATAAAAATTTGGAGTATAGAACTAAACTGAGATTTCACAACAGAGGAATCTTGTATGGCTGAGAATCACCTAAGGAAATGTTCAAAGTCCTTAGTGATCAAAGAAATGCAAATCAAAATGACCCTGAGATTCTACCTTGCACCAATCAGAATGGCTAAGATCAAAACCTCAGGTGACAACAAATGTTTTCAAGGATGTAGAGAAAGTGGAATACTCCTCCATTGCTAGTAGAATTGCAAACTGGTACAGTCAACCTGGAAATCAATATGGAAGTTCCTCAGAAATTTGGAAATAGATCTACCTGAAGACACAGCAATACCACTCTGGGAATATACACAAAAGATGTCCCAATAGGGGCAGATAGGGGCACATATTCCATTATGTTCATAAAGGCCTGGTTTGTGGTAGCCAGAAGCTGGAAATAACTAAATGTCCCATGACAGAAAAATGGATACAGAAAATGTGCTTCATTTATACTATGGAATATTACTCAGCTATTAAGAATGAGGACATCTTGAGTTTTGCAGGCAAATAGATGGAACTAGAAAATATCATCCTTAGTGAGGTAACTCAGACCCAAACAAACATGCATGCTATGTACTGACTAATAAGTGAATATTAACCAAATAAATGTACAGAATGCCCATGATACAGTCCACAGAACTCAAAAAAGGTCCAAAACTAAAGGGCCCAAATGAGGATGACTCAATCTTACTTGGGAGTGAGAAGAAAGCAATCACAAGGTTGGGATGGAGGGAGAGAAGGACCTGGGTGGAAAAGGGGATGGGGGAGAAGAGTGGAACATGATCTGGTATTGGGTAGTGGAAAATGACTGAAGCCCTGAGGGCCAGCAGAAAGAACGGAAACAAGCATCCCTGGCAGGTAGGAGGTATGGGGACCTTCCAGAATGTACTAGAGACCTGGGAAGTGAGAAACTCCTAGGGCTCAAAGAGAGGGACACTAGATGAAATGCCAGACAGTAGAGAGAGGGAATCTGTAGAGCCTACATCCAGCAGAAAGACTAGGGCACCAAATGAGAGGTAGGCTTGCCATTCCACAGTCAAAACTCTGATCCAAAATTGTTCCTGTCTGGGAGAACTGCAGGAACAAAAATGGAGAATAGCCTGAAGAAAAGGAGGTCCAGCAACAGACCCAAATTTTGATCCAGCTCAAGGAGAGGTTCCAAGACCTGTCACTATTTCTGAGGCTATGGAGTGCTTATCATGTCTACCCCCTGAAAGACTCAACAAACAGCTGAAAGAGTCAGATAAAGATATTTGCACTCAACCAATAGAAGCTGCTAACCCCTGGGGTTGAATTTGGGAAAGGCTGGAAGAAGCTGAAGAGGAGGGCAACCATGTAGAAGAAACAGCAGTTTCAATTAATCTGGATGCCCAAAATCTCTCAGTCACTGCCACCAACCAGACAGCATACACCAGCTCAAACAAGGCCCCTAACACATATAAAGCAGAGGACTGCTGGGACTGCATTCAGTCAGAGAAGGTTCACCTAACCCTCAAGAGCCTGGAGGCCCCAGGGAGTTTAAAGGTGTGATGGTGTGGGAAGTAGGGGATGGGGGCAGGAAATCAACATGGAGACAGTGGGGATGGGGAGTAGGTATGGGATGGGGAATAGTCAGAGTTTGCACTAGGAGTGGGACAAAATCAGGAGTGTAAAAAAAATAAATTAAGAAAAAAGGATGTTATGATATTTTTAAAGAGTGAAAATTATGATAACTGAGATTCTGAGTAAAGCTGTGTAAAAAATAAAAACAACACTAGGAGAGCTATTAAGTGAGGAATTGGAAGGCCAAAGCCTTGTTCTCCTCAGTGTTGGGGGAATAAAGTACTATGGAATTTCTGTGTCAATGAAGCAGAAAATATAACCTGCTGGGTTAATAATTATTTAAGGTTAAGGACAGCTTAACATTCTATCTTATACATAATAATATATAATTTGTCTTCTCAAATAATTTCTTGTTGACTATACCTTGTTCTTCTTCCTGCCACACTGTTGACTCTTTGCAATAAGCTTTATCTCAAGCTGTTTTCTCTCTGTGCCACTCCTTGTCTTTCTTATATGTCTCTCCAGTATAGTGTTCACCTCAATTCCATTCCACAGGGAGGATTCAGTCTCTCAGAAAGCAGTGGAGCCAAAGAGCAGCTCATTAACAAAGGCCAGAGGAAACATTGCCCTCCATGCATCAAGGGATATTGCTTAGCTTCTCTTTCAAGAAGCCAGCCATTAGGAGAAATCACAGAAATGCTAAAGGGCTACTCAGAATTGAGAATATTTGAGCAAAGGGCTTTAATTTAAAGTAACAACCATAAGACACATGTGTTACCTTTCATCTTTGCATCTCATTCTAATGTAGGAAGACCCTAGACTACTAGATACAACTGCTATAAGCTGCAGAGTTTGATGATATGTCAAAGAAAAGATTATACTGACAAAATGTGGAGGAAGAGATTGTAAAGATTATTATAATTGTCATTGAGGCTAGTGCAATTGAGGAAGCAGATTAAACTTTGCTGAAATAAGAGGCAGTAGAGATTCCCATGTAGGAGTCCATAAGAAAGAACTGGAGGTACACCTAGAGATTTTTTGGGTTGTCATTGGGGCGTGTCCTAAATGGTGCTTACTGAATTATGCTCCTCTCTTTTTATAGGGATGGGACATGGGACAAAGTCTTGATAATGACAAATCTTAGTAAAGCTTCAGGTCCTTGAGAAAGATTTTCCTTGATATTGGAAGGAGACTGAGTAAAATTTATGTCTCAAAAAAGTATAGAAACGATATGAAATGTCAGGACTTCAAAGAGGATCTGTTTGTCAAGCAGAGAAAGAGGAAGGTTTGACCTGTAGATAAAAACTACTGTGCAACCGTTGATAGACAGGCAGAAGTCTTCTGATTAAAAAACAAAACAGGGATTTTGAACATGTTGCATACCATGGGGGATACATACATGCACATGCACACTCACACCCATAAAAGCAAAGTCTGTTGCCCTTTCAAACCTGACTACAGGACTGTGGTAGAGATACAAATTAGTAACCCTTCTGTCTCATGATGTAACCTTTTTGCTTCCTTGGAAACAATTTAGAATAGTTCTCCTGTTTTGTATGGTGAGTCTCTCTTGTTACGCCTCTCTTGCTATTAGGTCTCCAACCCAGGAGAAATCTCACTCAGAACCTGTGGCCCCTCCCATCACTACTCTCGCTGCCACCTACTCTAAACATCTTCTCTGGGCCCTACCCTTCTCTCCACTTGATCCCTATATAGCAGCACAGACAGCCTTTCTTGGTCCATGGCCTCTCTCTTGTTCTACCTCCTTCTCTCTCTTCTCATGGTCCAGTTTACCATGTTCAGCCTGGACTGCTTTCTCGAGTATAGGTACAATAAAAATCTCCATACCTTAGTAGTCCTGTCCTCCTCCGTTTACTCCATTCTTTCTCAACCTGGTGCTGAACAGAGAGTTGCACAAAAGGACTCCTCTCTGTCATCCAGCCTCTCCAAAACAAGCTTCTGATGGGACTTTCCTAAGGTATGTGTGCATCTTTTGTTTCTGTTGGTTTTTGCTACCCATCATATTTGGTTCTAAATTCTATAATTCTACTCTTGACCTGTTAATTTTCCTCTCAATTTCTCTAACTATCCATCTCTCCTACTCAGTATGCATCCCTTATCTGATTGCTTGAGTCAGCTTTACCCTCAAGGGCACCTACTATGTGTATATCTCCTTCTTACACCCTTCAAAGTTCCCAAGATATAGGCATCTCTCTACTTACTAAGACACTTATTCTCCTTCTTTAGGAATCCTTAGCCCTACCTCCAACCCACACAGTCTCTCCCAGTCCATCTCTTCAGCTGCTTTCTGCTATACCTGCTCTAAACTCTCATGTCTTTTCCTCCACTGGATAAGTGTTACCAGGTAGCAGCCTGTTTTTTCCTACTATTCCTATAAAAGCTACTCTCGTGGACCAGGATGTTTCTCTTGCCCTTCTGAGACCCTGTCATGTGGGAAGGGACTCTCTTCATCTGTAATTTTTGGGAAGTTTCTTCTGGGTAAATCTCTCAGTTCACTTGAGGATGCCCTGGATTGAAATTCTTGTCACCAAGACACTTTCCTACCTGATTTTCTTGTGTCTTTTCTCAGCTCCATCTTGGAACTTCCTCACCTCCCCTGAGCAGCTGCCTGCTAAGTTCCCCAGGTTCTTGACATGCTCCTGGGCCTAATTGCAACCTTCTAGTTGCTTACTCCTCAGACATGTTAGCAGATACCTTCTGGAGATTCCTCTCCTGCCTTTGAGAGCTGCTGGCTCTGTCTCTTCCTTAAGCCCTTCTATATGGGAATTGTCCCTCAGACAGAGCTCCTATACTTTGTGACTCTGACCCCATAGCTTCTATAAGCCCTCCTGGGTTTGCAATTGCAATCCTTTCCTTGCCTCCTCCCAGATTTGACTACTAAGTCTCATACCTTCCTTAAATCCTTTTGGGCTTCTGAAACCTTCCTGTCCCTCAGCCCACTGGTGGGAATCTCACTACATTTTTACACTCTTGTGATCTCTACAATACTGCAGTCCTCCCTTGGTGGAGTTTGTGCTTGGCATGTTTACCCCTTCTGTCTCTCAGGTTCCTCCTGGAAGCCCTGTAGCTGCTCTATACCCTCCAGGTCTCTAAGGTATCAGAACCCTCCCTTTGGTGGACTTCCTGCTGCTTCTCCCTTCTCTCTCACAAATACGCTCTTCTGTCTCTCACTTCTCAGAGCTTATTAGAACCATCTATGGTGAAATTTGTTTTGTGACCTGGTCTCATTTTCTTCTCAGACTCAATTCCTTCTTGGGATTCAGAGATTTTATTAATGCCTAGCTATGTGACTGCAACTGGTTTGCAACAGCCATACTCAATTATCAAATTCTCCCAAATCATTTCTGCCACTGCATAAACAAATGATCCTAAAATACCTTCTATATAAATTTTCTCTGCTTTATATATCCCAAAGTATCATAACTACAGTAAGAATATTATGTAAACACTCAGGTTTGTAGATTCAGTAAGTATGGATAACGTATATATAAAACTGTAGCCAAAAAAGTGAGCTTGAACTTGGAACAAAAAAGTTAATAATTAACAACTCTACACAAAGGTAATTTTAATTTGCTACAACATACTATATATGTGATCTACTGTTTGTTTAGAATATAATGTGTATATCACTTGGATTGCATTCCTGTTTATAAAAACAGATGTTTTTTTTTTTTTTAAATTAGGTATTTTCTTTATTTACATGTACATTTTCCCTTTCCCATCTTCCCCTCCAAAACAACCAACCAACCAACCAAACAAACAAACAAACAAAAGCAAGAACAAACTCCTTTTGCCTCCCCCTTCCCCATGCCTGCCACCCCACCCTCTCCCACTTATTGGCCCTGGCATTCCCCTACACTGGGGCACAAAACCTTCACAAGGCCGAGGTCCTTTACTCCTATTGATGATCGAATTTGCAATCCTCTACTATATACATGCTGCCAGAACAATCAGTCCCACCCTGTATAGTCCTTGATTGGTGGTTGGGTCCCTGGGAGCTCTGAGGGTACTAGTTAGTAATTGTTGTTCGTCCTAAGGGGCTGCAAACCCTTCAGCTCCATAGAACCTTTCTCTAACTCCTTCATTGGGGACTGTGTACTCAGTTCAATGAATGGCTGTGAGCCTCTACATCTGTATTAGTCAGGTATTGTCAGAGCCTCTCAGGAGATAGCTATATGCTTGTCCTTCCTTCCGTCTCTGCTCCATAGTTAATCTCTGCCACTCCTTCTGTGGGTAAAACAGATGTTTTAAAATAGCAATCATTTGACTAGTCTCTGTCTTGGCTAAGGATAGCTAAGGACCTCATCAAAGTGGAAGCAACCATATGATTGGCAGCCATCTTTGCTGATTGGCAGCCATCTTTGCTGATTGGCAGCCATCTTTGCTAAGGTATAAAAAAGAGTATATGTCATGAGACTTCACCACCATCTTAAGATGACCACATGATGTAAACCAACTAAGGTGGCACCTATAAAATTTCTTAGTCCTACTGAGTTCTCTGCTTCTCTTGTAACTAAGGAAACAACAAGTATCCAGAATATTTTGGATTAGTTATGGATTTTTATATGATAATTTCCTAAGTTTAGACAGGTATACTCGGATTAACAAAAGCTGATTGACAGATTCATATCTCCCTATGTATGCCCTTACAGACTATTCAACATTAGGCATCTAGGAAATTTTAAATAATAAGCATATTAAGTAATAAACACATATATTTGATAAATAATATATAATTAATAAATAAGGTTTATAAATTCCTAAGGTCATAAAGATATACTCAGATTAACATTAAATGACTTAGAGATATATTTTTTACAACTTGTCTTTGCTAACTGTGCATCACCAGTCTTCTAGCAAATTTAAATAAAGAATAACATGTCTAATAAATAAGATTTAAAACTTTATTTAGCCTTTTGTATATGTTTTCAAGGTTAAATCTAAAGCATGTAACTAAAAACAAAGTGAAGTTTATTTGAATCATGTATGCTTAATAGGCAATCGTCCTCAAACTGTTCAAAGATCTATTTAACAGGGTATTTAAAGTAGTTAATGTAAAATCTTTCCCTGATAGACAGAAATATAAGCTTAAGGGTTAACTCTTAAGTCTCCAAAGAGGATGCTGGGGCACAGACAAGTTCACCTGGATTGTGGTAATGCTGATCACTGGCCAAAGAACTGATCCATGCCTTATCTGCTGCAAGGATCACTCCAAATTGTGGACAGGTTTGGGTTGATTTCCTTACTCTGCTTGGCCAAGTACATTAGTTTTCCCAAGCTCCTTTTCTTAAGAAAATCCCTGAGAACTTCTGGGTCTGGCTGCAGAAGGCTAAAGCTGTGTTGTATGGCAGCCAAAGACCAGCTACTTCTACCCTCAAGAAAGCCAATGAGACCGCGGGAACCTAGGTAATTGCCCAGGTAGCAGTGAGTCTCCAGAATTTTACACAGGCCATATAGATTATTCTTCCTGCTATAATTTACCCTTCTCAAATTTCAGGGGGTATTGATGGATGACTGTAGCTTTATGTTAACAATAGCAAGCAAAACT
>JADRCD010173334.1:0-12266 GCA_019843815.1 Montemys delectorum | reverse complement strand
ATCCTGGCTTCTTTTATAAGGGCACAAATCTCATTTGAGAGGGCTGCACCACACGACTTAAACAGTGTTCAAGGGTTTACCTTCGAACAATAGCATATAAAGGCTTAGGGATTCAACATACAAGTCTTTCAAGGGACTAGGCATTAAGATCTGAGTGGAGACTAGAGCAATGTAAAAGGTAAGACTGAATGTAGTGCTTCTCTGTGTCTTAAGTGAGGGGACACAACATTTGGAGATTTTGTGCCATGAACTATCTCTAAGCATTCAGGAAAAGGCAGTGGAATGGTGTCTTAGGGTTTCTATTCCTGCACAAACATCATGACCAAGAAGCAAGTTGGGGGAGGAAAGGGTTTATTCAGCTTATACTTCCACATTGCTGTTCATCACAAAGGAGTCAGGACTGGAACTCAAGCAGGTCAGGAAGCAGGAGCTGATGCAGAGACCATGGAAGGATGTTACTTACTGGCTTGCTTCCCCTGGCTTGTTCAGCTTGCTCTCTTATAGAACCCAGGACTACCACCCCAGGGATGGCACCACCCACCATAGGCCCTCTCACCCTTGATCACTAATTGAGAAAATGCCTTATAGCTGGATCTCATGGAGGTACTTCCCCAACTGAAGCTCCCACTTCTCTGTGATAACTCCAGCTTGTGTCAAGTTGGCACACAAAACCAGCCAGTACAGATGGAGAGAAGCTCAGGTCCTTAAGCTCAGCTGTTGTCCCTGAATCTGAGTGGCAGGATGGAAACCACCAAAGTTGAATATTTGGATGTCAGTAAGACACTGGTAAAGTCCTTATGCTTCTTTTGCATCACCTTTCCTCCTCTTATTCCTTCCATCTGTCCTCCTCATTTCTCCTGGCAAAGTCCCCTCATCATTTGTGGTCTACACCAAGCCTTCCCATACACTTCTCAACTGTCAGAGCTAGGATTTCTATTGCTATGATAAAATGTTATGGGCAAAAACAACGTGGAGAAAAAAGGGTTGTATCATTTTATATGTCTGAAATCATGTGACATGTAAATAAAGAAAATATTTAATAAAAAAACTGGGAAAGGAGAAATCATATAACATGTAAATAAAGAAAATATCATTTTATATGTCCACATCACAGTCTTATCATTGAAGGAAGGCAGGGTGAGAACTCAAGGTACGAACCCTGAAGGCAGGACCTGAAGGTGAAACCATAGCAGAAAGCTGCTTATTAGCTTGTTTCTTATCTTTGCCTATCCTGCTTTCTTGAATGTCATTCAGGGCCACTTACTTCAGAGTGGTGTTGTCCACTGTGAGCTCGGTGCTCTCACATCAGTCATTAATCAAGAAAATGCACTGTAGACCTGCCTACAGGCAAATCATATGGATGCATTTTCAGAAGTTGAGGGTCCTTCTTTCCAAATAGCTCTAGCTTATGTCAATTTGACACAAAGCCAACCAGCATACCCACACTCAGTTTGAGGCTACTTTCATACGGTGTTTTCCTATTGATATCTTTATTTTCTTCATTGATCACAAATACTCTAAAGGCATCATAGTTTAGTCTCACTCTCCCAGTGCCCTGAGCATCACATAGTCCTTTCCATCATCCTTTTTCCAGCCATACCCTTCAAACAGTGAGAAAATGTGGGTCATAGTGCGCTGACTAGTGTTTTCTTAAATGACTCCACTAAAGACCACGGACGATACCTCTAGCCCACTTCTTGGATTGGTAGCTCTATCCAATAGAGAATAGACATGTGCTGACATTTTATTTGCCTCAATAATTAATGATGGACCCAGCAAAATGAACAGCTTGATTTTAACAAGATTTAAGGAAATAGGTGTCTTGTAATCCTCATAAGGATTGAACCCATACCTGACACGATGAAATGGCCAAAAACCTGAGACTGGATAGGTCATAGACCTAGGGGGACACCTATATTATTCTGCTAATGGAATATAACAATAAAATAACTCCTAATGACACACTGCTATACCCATAGGTCAATGCCTCTCCCTACCGTCACCGAGAAGCTTCTTCATGTAGTAGGTGTTAATTAACGCAAAGACCCACAACTGACCAAGATGCAAACAGTGGGAGGCACTGGAGCACTCAGCTATCAGAGGACTGTCTTCATCAAAGCTCTCCCTTCATGGTTTCAGGGATCTATTTGGAAGAGGTGTAGGAAATATTGTAAGAGTCAGAGATGGCAGAGACTCCAAGGAAACAGATTCTTCCCAACACAGCAGAACGCATACCCATATGAACTCACAGAGGTTGGGAACACACAAGCCCTGCTAGGGTTCAAAATCTTACCACTGCGAAGGAGAAGTGGGCACAAAGACCCACCCAAGGAAAATGTAATTCTTATATGCTGTAGCAGAAAAAAAAATCTGTTTTCTCCAGTGTCGTATTAGTGGGACTACTAATCACACCCCAAGGCAGGCCGCATGCCCAGGACTTGTTGGTCCACACAAAATGAACTTCGAGGAGGGTTTTGTGTGCTTTTGTTTTGCTATTGACTTATTGATGTACTTTCTTTAAGCTTATATTTTGACTTTTGTTCTTTTTCTTAAGAGAAAGAACATGAAGTTGGGTAGGTAGGGAGGCAGAGAGGAGCTGGAGGTGGGGAAAGTATGCTCAAAACATATTGTCTGAATTTTTTTAAAGTTAAAAAAAATTCCAAAAAACCAACAAATAAAAAAAATAAATAAAAAGTTTACAAGTATACGCCCCTGTTCAGACCATTGAAAGCTTGCCCCTCCTCTCTCAATGAAGATCTAACCTCTACATATACCAACTTCTCATGCTACTTGGGCCTCTTTTGCACCTTGACCTGTGATGTCCCATAGCCAGGCCTTCTCCACACGTGCTGACCTCTGCCTCTTTACCTTTCTGTCTCCCAGCTCAAGGACTCTGGGAAATCCTCTCTGGTTCTCCATTAGTTTTCTTCATTTTTCTTTCCTTTATGGTTTGGATTTAAAGTAGTCCCTACAAGTTCCTGTCTTTAAAATCTCGTTTCCTAGCTGTGGACACTGTTTGTAGAGCTTGTGGAACCTTGGGATTTGTGGAGGGAGCAGGTCACTGAGGGTGGAGTTAGTGGAAGTGGAGATGTATAGCCCAGCTGGGTTTCCTGATTCACTAGAATGGGAATGTGCAGCCTCAGGGTCCTGCAGCCACAGCCCAGAGCCCAGGCTTCTCCCAGCACAGTGGGCTGTGCCTTCAGACTTAAGTCAAAACAAACTCTTTCTGCCAATAAACCAGGACTTTTGTTAGGTATTTGAGTACATCAAGAAGAATGCAATTCAATTCCTTTCTCTCACCCTCAGACTAGAAGTCCCACAAAGGTGGGGCCACTGATGGATTCCTCAGTCAATGGTATCACACAAGAGGCCTGGCATTTAAGATTTACCTAATATGTTGTCAATGAATAAGTGCAAGAACACAGAGGATAGACTTCAGGAGAGTTTTGCAGGTTTCTTTGTTCTGCCCAACATCCCTATTTATGATTTGCATAATTACAAAATTACAGAGGTTAAAACCAACACAAAAGCAGGGCAGTGGTGGCATATGCCTTTAATCCCAGCACTTGGGAGGCAGAGGCAGGCAGATTTCTGAGTTCAAGGCCAGCCTGGTCTACAGAGTGAGTTCCAGGACAGCCAAGGCTACACAGAGAAACCCTGTCTCAAAAAACAAACAAACAAACAAACAAACAAAAACAAACACATAGACCTGAACTCTGGGAAAGTAAAACAGGTATGAAAAGCTCTTAAAGAGTAAACCAAAAAGTAAAAGTAAAGTGTAATCAGAATAATACAGGACTGTGCAGTTAATTGATAAACCACTTGGAAACTTCCAGGAAACAGCGGGAAGGGTGCACAATTGTGTGAGTTAACAAGTTATAGTCTGGCACCATCTTGGGCTGTTAGAAGATGAGGGAGAATATGGATTGCCTCCCTGTGTCTGATGAAATCATAACTGCTAGACAGCATTAGACAGCCACATTAGCAGAGCAGAGTACTGTCACCTAAAATACTCAATCCCTCTGTATCTTCTTTGCTTTTCCCTACAATCTTGTCTTCCCATTGTACTCAGGAAAAAGCCCCCTACACTATTTTGAGGCCCAGAGATTAACTTAAAAACACAACTGAAGGAACACAAACTACTTAGTCTGAAGATGTGGTGTCTCAGGGTTACTACTGCTTTGATGAAACACCCTGACCAAAATAAAAGGGATGGAAGGGTTTACTCAGTTTGTGTCTCCACATCACGGTTATCATCAGAGGAAGTCAGAATAGGAACTCCAGCAGGGCGGAGACTTGGAGGCAGGTGCTCCTGTAGAGGCCATGGAGAAGTGCTACTTACTGGCACAGGGTTGATCATATTCTTGGGGGGTGACAATCGTTCCAGTTGAGCAATGGTGGACAAGTGTCTCTGAGACTTAGGAAGAATCTATGTAAATTGTGGCTTTACTAGCAGGGTGGTGGTGATGCATGTTATTAATCCCAGCAGAGTTAGGCAGATCTCATGAGTTCAAGGCCAGGGTTAGTTTCCAGGATAGCCAGATTTACATAGAGAAACCTTTTCTTCAAAACAACAAAAGTTTTGGCATTACTACAGAGCCATCTTCTCCGCCATTTCATCCACTCACATGCTCATCTGAGAGGCCAGCTAAATTCCCTGATCTTTCCCTACTTCCCACTCTCCCTCCCTCCCTCCCTCCTCCCCTCCTTCCCTCCTTGGCACAGCTAACTTAGTCACAGGCAAATATTAGACCCAAGGCATTGGTCTAATATATGTATATAAAATAGTATATTTTGAATGTATTTGTGTTCATGAGAAACCTAAAAATTCTTTTATTTTGGAGAATGGAAGGTGTGTTGTTGGACTGAAGATGATTCAAGACTGGAGACGATGGTGACCACGCGGAAGCGAAAGCCAGTCTTTGAGAACACAGAAGCAATCAAGAGAACACAGGGACCTTTGGAGATTAAAAAAGAGTAACTTCCATTTCAGAGGTCTGGGCTTCATGAGGACAGCCCTTCTGTGAACTTCCTCTGTGCCTTTCCCAGAAATTCCTTCCTCAGCTTCAGCTGTCCTGTTTTATTGCTTGCCACTACAGTCCCCAAACAAAGACAGAGTGTGGGTTTTAGGAGGAGAGCCAGAACAGGGTCAAAACCCCAACTTCCTGTGGAAGCATAGGCAAGCTTGTATGTGACTGAACTAGCAGACACATCTGGAGCACTGTTAATAATTATACCGACATCGCAGGAAAACACGGATGTATGGCCATCCTTGCCAGGTGGGGAAATGGGCAAATTAGATAAAAGTGCTTGCACTTCCCAGCCATGCCTGGCAACTTGGGTCTATCTACGCAGTTTTATCAGACTATCTTGATAACCTTCTCCAGACTCCTTTTCCATGAGAAACAGGACAGCAGGTCTCCCCAGTCAGAGTCTGTTCTTGTCGCGCACCAGTCACTCTTCTTTCCTAACAGTTTGGGCTGGGGCTGGAGCTGAGAGCAGGGATCCCTGAGAAGAGAAACTCATGCATTCGTACTAATGCCTCAGAAAGCCCACGCGTCCCTATTGAACGGGACAATGGTCCTCCGCGGTCCACTGTTGCCTGAAATGCCATTCAGCCGGAAAAAAAAGCACAGAGCAACAAAAGCCATTTTGAGATAATTTAGGAGAAGTCCCATTTTCACCTGAGTTATTTGAGCCACGTAGGACACAAAAGATTAGGGGGTCAAAAGTTTTCAGATAATTGCTTGTTTTCCTGGTCTAGCTGATTGAAAACTCTCAGGTTTTCTTTTTCCAAACTTGAATTGTCCTCGCTGTGCCAAGTACTCACCATTTCGAGGTAAGAGCTGTGCGACACAAGAAAAGATTGAATGGAGGAGAAAATGTGATATTTTGATTAAGAGGAAGGTGAAAAGTCTCTCCATTAAGGTTTGATGTGATCCCAGATTTCTTTCTAGAAAAGAACCAAATACAACACGGAGTAATTAATTCCAAGTTCAGTATCCTTTTTCTTCTCAGAATCTTCCAGAGCCTAGGACCAGTAAAGTCATTATCATACAATTACTGGGTATCCGGGGCCTCTGGGATTTGCTAGCCATTGTGGGGAGTGTGCCAGATACAGAGATTGGTTGCTGCCAGCTATGTCTACCTGTCTATCCTTAGTAAATGGACGACTGCTGGAGTGGTAAATATAGTTTAATTCAAGGGGACAGGATGCGGACAGGCTTCGAGCTTGCCCGCCCTGCTTGCTGGTCTAACTTGAGGAGAGGTTTCAGCCTTGAGCTGGAAGTCAGGGCCTTGGAGAAATTCCAGTCCGGGCTGCACTTCCTGATGTTGGCGTTAGACCCACTGATGGAGTCTCCCTAGGAACAGTCGGCTCCATGCATGCATTTCCAATATAGTTTCTGACCTTGTGAGAAGGTAGAACGGTGATAGAAGAATTTGGAAAGAAGTTTCTGAGCAGAGAGGAGTCAGATTTGGCTGGAAGACCTCTTAGAGCTGGTTGGTACTTATAGTGGCTATTCCTGGTTGTCAACTTGACTACATCTAAAATGAATTACAATTCAGAATTAGAAGGCTCACCTGTGGCCCTAATCTGGAGGCTGAGAGATACAAGTTTCTGACCTGAATCTTGGCATGGAGACCTTGAGGAATAGTGGCTAAGAATCCCATAGGATTAACATAGAAAGCTCTGAGTTCAAGGTCATCCGGGGTTAAAGGTGTGGTGGCACACACCTTTAACCTGGGCCACACTTTTTGCTGGAGACGAATATAAAGACATTGGAAAAAGGAAGGCTCTCTCTGCTTTGCCTGCTTGCCTTGTGGGACTGAGCAATTGCTGGATCCTTGGACTTCCATTCACAGCTGCTGCCGCGACTGTTGTTGGGAGTTGGACTACAAACTGTAAGTCATCAATAAATCCCTTTACTACATACAGACTAAGTTCTGTGACTCTAGAAGAACCCTAACTAAGACAGTACTCTACATTCCAAGCCTTGATCTGTGGCTCAGGGCCCAGGGGAAACCCACGCTGGTCCCTCTGTGGTTATCTGGAGGCTGGGCAAGCACGGGACAAGGTAACTCTACTGAACCTGGTAAAGTGGAACGATGGTTATGGAGCAATGATAACTGAAAGGAGGACAGGTGTGTGTGTGTGTGTGTGTGTGTGTGTGTGTGTGTGTGTGTGTGTGTGTGTGTGTGAGAGAGAGAGAGAGAGAGAGAGAGAGAGAGAGACAGAGAGACAGAGACAGAGACAGAGAGACAGAGAACACAAAACAAATATGGACTAGTAAACTTTATAGTTCTTTGTCATATTTTTAATATTCAATCACATCTAGCCAGTACTTTCTTGACTTTTCCATGCCCACAGAATGCTACCATAGCCATTAAAGGACACCACTGTTTCCTTCGTGAACGACCGAATCCTTGAGAATCTTTGAAGCGTTCACATTACTTTCCTTCAGTTTTCCCCACCCAACTCCCAATCAAGAAAAATACTTTAAACCAAATTACCCAAAGGCATATATCCCCAATGTATGTTCACAAAGTATCTTTTCGTCCTCTCACGTGGAGAGTAATCTACAGATGATAGAGAAGTAGCCCTGCTTGGCAGGAAATTATCAGCCAGTGTCACTCATTCTAGCAGCGTGGGAAGTAATAAAATAGAGCTGGAGCGTTTCGGGACAGCAACGAACGCAGAGGTCGGTGGATATGAAGCACAACTCATGCCGCGGAATGAATCTCCTCTGTGGATACTTGACTACTCTCTCCCTTAGGTGTTTTACTTCATTCCTTTCCAATCCACTTTGCCACTTATTTCTGACAATCCCCAAATAAAAACTACCTTTTTGTTTATATAGGTGACGCTGCCTTCCACACAGAGCATTGCTAAGTAGGTTTCCTCAGTAAATTTGAATATTTATTTTATTGTATGCAGATCATGGTTTGTATATAGTTTTCTTCCTACAAATCAAAATGTAAATGTTCTTGGAATGATTTTTTTTTTTTTGCTCCAGTTTCCCACCATAAATGTTAATGTTGACCTTTAAACTGGGAGAAAAATATGACAGAAGAGGTATTTTGTTTTTTTAAACAACAGCAACACACTTTATTCAACTAGTTATAATGATTTGGTTTTCAATGGTGTCAGTTGCCTGCTGGGTAAGGGAACTGTATGTGTTTTGAAATCATATGTAGTTATTGCCTAAAAGTGGGGTCATGGGCTTTGGGGGAATCCCCAAACCCTTTTATTATCCATTTAGCCTCAAAATTTAAAATGTGGCCATAGAGCAGTAGTGAAAGAAGGAAACAGGGGAGAGGTTGGAGGAATAATTAGAACAAAATAGGATTATAAATATGTTCTGTATTTACGGTAAGAATTAAAGGCAAATTCAACCGAGGTCATCCTTAATGGCAGTCTCCTTTACTATAGCTCAGGGCTCCTAATTTACTCTTTATACGCTAGTCTTTCTTCAGACATCATTAACTGCCCAGAAACTAAGTTTTGCTGGGATGTTTAGCCAATCAAGCTTGTAATTTATAAAGACTTTTTAGGAATTATGATTAATGAACATACTTTAAAATATCCTTACATGCAAATATTTTAAGTATGCCTTCGTGGGGGGGAAGCTTGTCTGCAGGAGTGCAGCCCTGGAAGAAGCCAGAATAAAACATTTGAACACTGGATCTCCCTGAGCTAGATGCAAGCAACCCTACTTAGGTGCAGGGAACCCAATTCAAGTCATCTGCAGTTGCTGCACAGACTCATAACCCTGAAGGTAGTTCTTCATCCCTACAAATATTTTAAAAGGCAAAGATTTTCAAGGAAGTTGGTTGATGTTTTGGTCCTACGTGATGGCTTGTACTATTAAAATCAGGGGAATGCTAAAACCTACCCTTGGCAAAGACCCTGGAGGGTCTGCAGCCCAACAGGCAGAATACTGCACTTCTTGCTCGCCAGTGCCTGCAGATGCCACATTAAACAGAGCCCAGAGCTTGAATCATCTTTCTTCCTTCCGCTCTGATACATTGTGTAGGGTAGGAGTTGTACCCCAGACAGTCAGACATAAGGCTTTAGTCATGCACTGAAATTTTGGCCCATACATCGGCACTTTCCTGCATCTGGGCCATACCCAGCTTTGGATTGTGTGTGTGCAAGCTTGCCGTCCCTGAGGTAGAAAGAGCCTGAGAAAGAGTGGAGAGACAGTAGCTGCAAACCCCAGGTTCCAAGATTTCTAAGGATGGAATATTAGATAGTGCAATGTGTTTTCTATCCTGCTGTTCTTCTATTTGTATTCTATTATTTTATTTTGTGCTGCTTAGGATTAAGCCACGGGCCTTATTCACGCTAGCGAAGCACTATGCCACTGAGCTATCTATCTAGCTCTGTGAGTGGCATATTTAAATGATCATACCCTTGTTAAAATCCCTTCCCAGGGGAAGATTTAAACAACATCCACCCCTGTCCATAAGGTCCCAAAAATGCCAAACTGAGACACAATTCTGCAGAACTTCCCTCCGAGGAATCACTAACCAGACTTCCTTGTAGAGCCTAGGTGAGGGGTGATGGTACTGCTCTCCTAACAAACCCCACCTGAAAGCTTTTCCTCAACAAAGATGATGGGCTCCCTGTAGTCACATAGGTCTTTCCTCCCCTAGTGTTCCCCAGCCTATACACTCTAGCATGTGTGATTATGACAGAGGAATGCATAACAGCTGGATATGTAGTTGAAGGTCTCACGACCCTCTCCATCCCTCTAACATGGGGTATGAACAGTCCAACAAGGATAATCTTTTGCTAGGGGGCTCTGGGGTTTGAATAAGATTGGCGCCTATAGGCTCATATATTTGAATTCTTGGATGCCACTTGGTAGAGTGTTGAGGAAGGATTAGGAGGTGCGGCTGTGTTGGAATGTGGATGTGGATGTGAGTAGATGTTTCCTGTCTTGACCTCCCTGAAATGATGGACTGTGGCCCTGAACTTTGAACCAATCCTTTCTTTCTTAAAGTTGCTCTGGTCAGGCTATTTGATCACAGCAAAGGAAGTGCAATGAGGGCGCAAGTCAATACTTCTTTGAAATTCAGGAGTTCTAAAACTCCAGTGTGAGTTGTAGGGAACTAGGGAAATTTGGCCCTGTGTCTTCCCACCTTCCCTGGTGCTGGCTGGCTGGATAAGGTAAAAACACTTTGAGTTCAGTTTAGGTTTAAAGACCAAAGAAATCAGGGGACTCGTTCTGCAGCCAGACTGCAGGAGTGAACAGGAGAGATAGAGAAGGCCCGTGGTGCTAACAGAATGGATTGCCTTTCTTAGGGGAAAAATGGAAACAAACAGGATTTTAACCCACTTATTACTGATTTTTAAAAGAACTATGAAATACCATCTAAGAATTTTCTTCTGCACGTTAACCACTGGAACTACTTATTTTGGTATTTACAGACTCACAAATGCATCTGTCTTGTATTTCATGCAAACTCCACCCAAAGGAGCTGGGAAACCTGAAATCACTCCTGCTCTACTCTCCTGTGCTGAGAGTCCCAGCAGCCTCTGTGACCTCAGCTCTTCATTCTTCCATCCCATGATGAGCTTGGTGGCCAGTCCTTGTCTCTAGAGCCTGTGAATTTTTTTACTTCCTATGGCAGAAGGATTTTGCAAATGCGGTTAGGTGAAAGATCATTGAGATGAAAAGTTATCCTGGAGTGCTCCGTTGAGCACAGCATGGTCACAGAATCTTCCTGGGAGTCAGAGAAGGAGCTGATCCTGGACACAGAGGTCATGAAATCAAAGTTATCTGAGAAGATATAGAAAGGACACATGGCAGGAGGCTTCTAGAAGGTGGAAGAGACAAGGAAATGGGTTCTCTCCTGGAATAAGGACAGCAACTAAGGCCTAAACCTTGATTTTTTTTTTTTTAAGCTCTGCAAAACCATTGTCTGACTTCTGACTTCCAGAGCATAGGTACTGTTTTAGTATCTACGTAGATAACCTGTTGATACTGTTTTAGATTATTGGGTGTATGGCTTTTTGTTGCTGCTGCCCAGGAATCTAATTCAGTGTCTCGATCTCTACCTATGAATGGCAGAGGTTAATCAGAGCTCTCAACAGCTCTGCTGTTGGCCAATGCCTGGAGGTGCCAGCTCTAAAGAGCATCTAGGCCTGAACATGGAGGTTCATCTGGATTCCATGTTAGACCCATTCTCTCTGGAGTTTGAAGAGCCTTGACCTGGACTTACAGGACATGTCTGCTTCTGAGCCTGGTGCCACTGCAGGTGAGTTTATGCTTCGAATTCACATCCTCCTGCAATACCAGCAGAATGCTTTCAGGCCACATGCTGTGTACCAGGTCTTCTGTGTCACAGAGAAGCTAAGAAAGTTTCTTGTTACCAAAGTAATGGTTTTGAGTTATCATTAGTGCTATTTACCACGAGCTTGGCGATGTTAGTCTTTTATGGAGATTGTTCCTGAATTCTTGGAAAATTTATCCCTAGGGGATAAATTCTCATGGCTACTTTGGTGGCACTGTTTTTCATGGCTGTACAAAAACCAAACTGAGTTCTTTGTTTCTTCTCATAAAATGCCGCCCATTCTAATGATTTTGCACCTTTCATTCTCTGTCGATAGTTATAGGGAACCGTTTTCACCGACGAAACCCACCTACAACCTTCTATCAGGCTCTTGCAGAAGTTGAAATAAGCCAGACTTAAGTGTCCTCAACGTGACATTGTACATCATGGTAAAAGTGTACTGTCTGAACAAAGCACAGGCTTATTTTTACCCCGATGGTTTTAAAACCTCTTTGGGTATTTCTAACGTGTGGGAAAGATTCAAAGCAATCATCTCAAAACATCTCTATGAATCATCACTCAATTTCTGTGACACTAAAATGGAAATGAAAGTATGAAAGGACACATAATTTATTCAATGCCACACAATAAGTAAAGGACAGAGAGGGGATCCGGCGCAGGGACAGAAGCTGAAGCACAGCCTCTCCATTGCCTTGAATGGAGGTGAATCCTAAAAGCACTATGGGATGTCCACCCAACCTTCTAGCTGAATAGGTGAACTAGATAAATGAACAATACACCTATCTGTAGAGAAATTAAATTTAATTAATTAAATGAAAATGTTGACTAGTGTCATTATTAATTTTAATTTGCACGGTGCTTTTGACATACTGTTTGGTGTTCCTTTGTCAATCCTACCCCACCCCCCACACTCAACGCTTGTCTTTTGACATCTTTAGTGCCTATAGTTAAAATACTAAAAAAAA
>JADRCD010173331.1:0-28274 GCA_019843815.1 Montemys delectorum | reverse complement strand
ATGTGTGGCCCAGGTTAAAGGTGTGTGCCACCACACCTTTAACCCCGGATGACCTTGAACTCATAGAGCTTTCTATGTTAATCTTATGGGATTCATAGCCACTATTCCTCAAGGTCTCCATGCCAAGATTCAGGTCAGAAACTTGTATCTCTCAGCTTCCAGATTAGGGCCACAGGTGAGCCTTCTAATTCTGGATTGTAATTCATTTCAGACATAGTCAAGTTGACAACCAGGAATAGCCACTACAGTGGGCCTCAGCTTGTGTTCACAGAGCAGGGCAGCTGAGGGCTGGACTGAGCAAGCCACAGCAGAGCTCGTTTCTCAATGCCTCAGCCAAGTCTTTGCTGACTGTTAGTGTTTCTGACCTGGACGGGGAAAAGGAGCACACGTAACCAGCACAGCACCGAGGTGCTCAGGGTTCTGAGGACTAGACTAGAGATGTGCTGGAAGATGGCTTCCCATGACCCTTGTGATACAAAGGACGGCTGTCCGTGGAAGACATCACACCTTCTAATCTTTCATGAAGTTTGAACCTTCCCCTTGGGTCAGCAGCACACCCTTGCTCTGTTCTGCTTACTCCACCTGCCCAGTCCTGGTGCCAAGAAGTGTTCTGCATCTCACTGGGGTCTGAGCACCCAGAGCCCTCACTGTTCCCAGGCCATAGGAATCAAACGAGGCCAGAATGTTCCATGGTGTTAATGTATTAACTACTCCTTTGCGATGGCCTTTAAAATGGTCTCCACACTGGACTTGCTTGCTTTCATTAAGAACAAGTTGAAAAGCTAGAGAGATACCTCAGTGGTTAAAAACACTGACTGCTCTTTCAGAGGTCCTGAGTTCAATTCCCAGCAAACACATGGTGGCTCAAAACCATCTGTAATGGGATCTGATGCTCTCTTCTGGTGTGTCTGAAGACAGCAACAATGTACTCATATACAAAAAATAAATCTTTTAAAAAAGAAAAGTAAAGTGAATTTGTCTCCTCCTGTAGTAATTAAATTCAACATTATTTCCCCTCATTTTCCAGGAGAGATTTATCTGTTTTGCAAAGGAGCAGACTCTTCAATATTTCCCCGAGTGATAGAAGGCAAAGTGGACCAAGTCCGCTCTAGAGTGGAGCGCAATGCAGTGGTAAGACCGCTCTCTTCTTCAGACCATGGTTTCTGGCTCTACTCTGAGCCTCAGTGTCCTCTGACATTACCTCGCCTTCTTGTTTGCTGACTGGTAACGAGCTGTCCTCTAGTTTATGCTGGAGACAGATTCCATGTGTCCTCTCAGCGGCTCCTACCAGCACTGAGGAGCCAGAAAGACCCCATGGCTGGAATTAGATGGCCTTCTGCCTGAATCTGTAAATCTAGGCTGTGCTACATAGACATTCCAGATACAGCCCTGTCACATTCCCTCAAACAGTCCAATAAGGTGCCACAAAAGGCATGCGCTCAACTTCTTGAATCCTGATGTTAATTCTAATTTCAAATGGACACTTTGGGGATTCTGACTGATCCCTTCTGCCAAGGGTCACCAGGAACTAGAGACACATTTTGTGCTAAAGAGCACATTGCCATAGTCCATCCTTCATTTGTTCTGGAAGGTTCTCTCTCACCTGAGAATCATTTTCCTTAAAAGAAGTAGTATGTTAATTATAATTAAAGTACATCTTTTTTAAAAGCTTTATTTAGCTATAGTCAGTAAACATTAATGTTTCCTATTGAAGATATAAAAGTAGGTAAGTTTTGATTTACACTTGTAGAAACCTTTGCATTCCCCTCCTGCCAACTCTCCCACAATCCACCACTGTTTGCTATCCCTGTGGATGAGGTCTTATCTTCTGGAGTGTTCTTGTTCAGCAGAATCGCAGGTCCGTTTCTTGCCAGGCTCTCTCCCAACACATAACCTTTCTGAGATTGATGTGCATGGGTGTTCATCACAGCATGGCGCTCCTTCTCTCACTGAGCAACCCATTCATCTGGTGACCAGCCTCCTCCTCTGTTCGCGTGTCCATGGGCTGCCGCTGCCGGTGTGAACTGTGGCCTCTGGTGTGCACACTCCATTTTCCTGGGAGCCTCCTTGCCATGGCCGTGCTTGCTGTCCATGTTCATCTGCTTTCTTTGGTGTCTTTCCATGGATGAGATCTGGTTGTGGGGAGGCTGGGTGTAGTAATTCTTGTACTTTTTCTGTTCAGGACTCTGAAGTGTGGTCTGTGGGCTTTTACCAAGATTGGAAAGTTTTCAGTAATGCATTTGCAATGACGTACGTCCCCTTTGCCTACCTCCTTACTTGTCTACCAGAGCTGGCTAGTTGATCCCTGTCGTGTGGACTCCATCCCACATGCTGGTCACAACTGTGAACTTTCCCCATGGGCTGTTAGATCTTTCACACTTCCTGCAGATACAGAGCTTAATCAGAAAGGTGATCGTACTCCTCAGAAACTGCTTGTTCCTTAGAGCCGTGACTCCATATCATTTGCAGATTTGCAACAGTGCTCTCTGCCTGGGGCCCTTGGGGATGCTGGGAATATGCTATCTGCCGGCCTGGCCTCTTGACGGCTTGTGGCTAGCCTCTGGACTTGTCCATCCACTGTCTTCCTCCTGTGTGTGCCTTAGTCAGGCTTTCTATTGTTGTGGTAAAACACTTTGATCAAGAAGAAGTTGGGAAAGAAGTGTTCGCTAAGGCTTGCCCATCCCGGGGGATGCCCCACCCGCAGTGGGCCACCCGCAGTGGGCCGCCCGCAGTGGCCAGCGCTGCCTCACAGCTGACGCGGAAGATTCTTTGCATTGTATGCTCCCTCCCTCCTTAGAGAAACTTTCTTCCCTTCTAAGCAGCACAGACCAAGAACTAAACCAAAGGGAAAGATACAGGTCGATCCCGATACTAATCATGTAAAAGCTTAATATGAGAATGATCACATCTGTCTTCAAGCATATGAGCAAGCAGAATCCATTGACAGTAGACATAATAGAAGCTCATTTTGACTCCAGCAACAGATCATTTCAGACATGTATCACACTCACACAGTCATACTAATAGACTATTGAGAAAAATGGTTGTTGGTTACCCTGAGATACAGAGAAGAGACCTGGCAAAAATCAATGTCTATCCTTAATTTTGAAATAACAGTAAATGAATAGATGCATGTTTCCTTAATAAACAAAGTGCATCCTCTCCCAAAGGCAGCATGAGCATCAGCGGGGAACATTGGAAACACCCCCGCTGGTGCTGCCCCAGAGCCAGAGCAAGGCTTGCCTACACACCACTCTGGAGGCATTTGATCAGGTATGATTCCCGTGACCAAACCCAACCAGGACAGCATCCCTCACATGTCCTAGAATCCTTAGATGCATCCTGCAGCTCAGCACAGGAGTTACTCAGTCAAGTCAACTGAGCAACCACTTTAACCTACTAAAGCTTTATACAAGTAAAGACAGTTGCAGGTAAGGCTGAGATGACCATAGTTTGCTTCAAAGCCAGTCTCCTTCAGTCGCTCACTTTAGTATGTTTAATCACAATTAAGACATTGATGCCAAATGTAAGATGTTGAAGGCTTTAACCCTGTTTTTTCTAAGAACTTTATAGTTTTAGCTGTTAAATTTAAGACTTTGATCTTATTTCATGTGTGGCGTGAAGGGAGCTGTCTCATTTTTTGTTAAGTGGGTGCCATTTTTTGAATCCCATTGTTGAATGACTGTCTTGTTTTGCTTTGTTTTCCCTGTTAAATGATCTCGTTCTCTTGTTAAATCATCTGGTCAGATGTTCCAGCGTTTTGTTTCGGGCTCTCAGTTCCACCCTGCTCCCTTCTCGCTTTCTCTATCTTCACGTTAGTTCTGTGCAGTTTGATTTATTGCCTCGTGCTCTGGAACAAGAATGTATGATACATGGCCAACCTTAGTCTTATCTAAACCTGCTATGCTGTTCTGCATACCTTAACATCATTCCCCTTGTGTTCCTGAGAGATCACCATCGGGAGTTCCAAGGATCACAAGACTCCACAAATGGCTTTGAGTAGTGTTGTCTGTCATCTTAACAATAAGAAATGCCACAAACCATACAGAAATTAACAGCCATATTGGTCTAGAAATGTTGAATTTAATTTTTTTTCCATTTGTACAGGGGTAACGCACTGTATTAAATATGTAAGGTCTTATCTACGTGGATTTGATTACAAAAACTAATAAAGTATTCTCTAAATAAAAAAAAAAAAAGAAATGCCACAATCCACAGAAACAGATGTGTTTCTGTTATATTCTTCTGCAATTTCTTCTGTATAATGTAATTTTCAGTGTGTTAGTCTTTTTTCTCCATGGGTACACACCTTCCTGAATATTTTCTTTCTGATGCAGTTATGGGTAGAATTTTCTTAATTTTCCTTCCAAGGTGAGTGTGGGAATGTGTAGATGCAGCTGGCCTGCCTGTGCTGATGTCACAGCTGTACCTTTGCTGCAGTCATATCTCATGCAAGGTGGGGTGTGTGTTCTTTAGGAGTCTGCTTTAAGGTCTGTTCTCTGATGGAGTTTGTGATGCTGAGTTGTGTCCATCCTAAATGCAAAGACAAGACTCCCTACTGCTCCTTGCCTTGAGCAGTTCTTGGGGAGCCACTGTGAGAACACTCTGCGTTGCTCCTGCAGCTTTCAGATGTTCCCTCGGCAGCAGTTCAGAGCATCATGTAGGTCTTTATCTGATAACATCACATGCTACGTTAGCCCGTTTCCTACCCTGAGCCAATCTGTCATTTAGGGAGGGGTCTTGTTCATGGCATGCAGTCCTTTCATAGCTGCTGGGTTCTGTTGGCTAGTGTGCTGCCAAGGATTGCTCTCTCTGTATTTATAAGGGCCAGCACTAAGTGTGACTGTTTTGTACAACTTGGTAGTGTTTTATTTAAGACTTTTTGTCATGCTTAGCAAGAGGCTTGTGCGTGCCAGCACCCTCACCCCCGTGTCACCACAGTAGAAAGTCCCCTGAGCACCTGTACAAACAAAGGCCTCTTGATTCCGAAAGCTTTGCTCACTGCTCACAGCATCCTACATTCTGGACAATTGTAAATATTTCTCTTTTGGGACTCTTCCCGTCTGATGATCCTTCTGACTTGTGAATGAAGCATGCAGTTTGCTCCCTCCCTCTTGAGGGATTATGAGAACCATAACCAGTGGGGTGTGTCCTTCACACCAGTTAGGAGATCTGAGAAGTAAAGCTGTGACCTGAAGAGCTGAGAGAAGTGCTGGCAACACAGGAAACATTTTTCAAAATCTAAAGTCCAGAGCTTGAAAAGTTTGCTTAGGAGTCGATGAGTGTTACATTGTTGTATATGGATTAGAGTGAAGGAGCAAGAAATCCCACCAGTGGCTACCACCCAGTGGTAGTTGGCTGTGTCTTGGCAGGAGAGAGGCCCAGTGGCAGGCTCCACATGTGTTAGATGCCCTCACCCCTAAGGCTTATTTTAGTCTCCCCTGTATCCAGTGTAAGGATGAATAATCTTGCAGTCTTCCATCTCCCAACTTCAAAACACTGCTACACAACACTGCAAATTATTATCTCTCAAAGGCTAAATTTTACAGAATCTGTTTACAGTTCTACAGAGCACATGACTGTCTGTATTTAATGTAATTCAATAATCCCTAGAGGGTGGCTGGGTTATAACTCATTCATTCTCTTCCGAGATGGGTTTAATGAAGACCTGAGAATACATTCAGCAGATGACACAAGATTCACATTAAACACTGATTGTGTTAAACAGGAAGGGTTGCGAACCCTGTGTGTTGCCTACAAGAGGCTCGAGCCAGAACAATATGAAGATGCCTGCCGACTGCTACAGGATGCCAAAGTAGCACTTCAGGATCGGGAGAAGAAGCTGGCAGAAGCCTACGAGCAGATCGAGAAGGACCTCATTCTGCTTGGTGCTACGGCTGTTGAGGACCGGTAAAGATGTCTCGTGTGTCCGTGTTCAGTTAAAAATGGGAGAGGGGCCAGAGAGTGGGATGGAGGGCAGATAGCACGCGTCCTGTGCCAGTGTTCTTCCCAAGAACAAGGCTCATCTCTTTTCCTTCTCAGAGAGTGACAACCAGGAGATCATTACTGGGTGATATGTTACTGACCACAAATAGAATGCCTGGAAGGGCACTTTACCTCCAAATAGTGAAAGCAACATCCTCACATTGCATCACACGGGAAGGATCGGTTTCTTTTTATGCCTTAGAGAGAAGTCAGTAACCATTTTTCCCAACTACTGCTGGCTCCTCTGAATCTATGATTTTGTATAGCTCAGTGTCCTCAATATGGTTGTCATTGTTGAGGACAGTTACAGTAGTAGAAGTGGGCTGTTGTAAAAACCTGTGTAGTTGCTGAGGACATTTCTGGAAGTCTCAGTTACAAAGTGAAGCCCAAGGCACAACAGTGCAAGGGCTGAGGGCAGGGACAGGAAGGGGACCTGCTCCTGGGATGGGCTCTGCTGGCCTTTGCATGGAGCCCTGTGGGCAGCTGACAGGGCTGAGTTAGGCCGTGGAACCTGGAGGGTTAACACCTAAGAGCACATGGGGGTGAGTGGCAGCAAAATGAACTTCTCTCCTAGACAAGGTTTCTCTGTATAAGCCCAGATGACATAGACCATCCATCTTCCTGGGATTACATGTACAGTGTCCTATTGAAGTGATGTTTGATCACAAGCAACTTTTTTTAAAACCTGAGCCAGCACATTGGTAATCTTTCCTCTCTGGAATTCGGGTCCCTTACTATTGTTTCAGAAAATTACAATATTGAAGGGAGTTTCCTCACCTGTATAGCTGTAATAATGGGATCTCCACACCACAGGCCATGAACTTTCGCCTAAGGACTAGTCTGATTTGCAGAGTTCTGTAGAAGTGGAAGGTCATATAAGATTTTACACAGTGCTGGCACATGCTAAACCCTGGTACATGTTAGCTGTGGGCCACGGCCATCATTACCAGCATCTGATATCTTACTTAGAGCAACGCTAGCACACGTAGTACCAACAGGAAAGATGGTGCCTTTTTTCCCAACTCCAGTTCTCCATTCTATTTCTGGCCATAATGATTCTTCTTCTAAGTGGAATGATGCTGGATTGTAGGACGTGAGGCTCAGCCAAAGGACACCACACGGAGAAGCCTCCTTAAATAGCTCCTCCATGGTCAACAGAGCCGTGCAGCACATCCCGTGTCCAGTTGGACCTTTGGGAGCAGGTTCTGGTCCTTTCCTTAGACCCGCAGCCATTTTGCACATGCTGTTCTGTAGAGCTGAGTCTTTTGATCGCGCCATGTTTCTTGAAGTTGTTTATTTTGGGGCCCTTTGAAACCCGTGGGTTCCATGCTCTTAGGCTCCAGGAGAAAGCCGCTGACACAATTGAGGCACTACAGAAGGCAGGCATCAAGGTCTGGGTGCTCACAGGGGACAAGATGGAGACAGCCTCAGCCACCTGCTATGCCTGCAAGCTGTTCCGCAGGAGCACACAGCTGTTGGAGCTGACCACCAAAAAGCTAGAAGAGCAGAGCCTGCATGACGTTCTCTTCGACCTGAGCAAGACAGTGCTGCGCTGCAGCGGAAGCCTGACGCGGGATTCCTTCTCGGGGTATGCAGCTGCCCGTACCCCATCCTGCATCCGTCCCTGTGGGTCACACAGATGCTGTGGGGGAGACCAAAACCACCTCTCCACAGCCGGGGATGCCTAGGCAGCCAATTTGAAGCTGCTGGGTAGGGAATGTGGAAAGATGTTTTGATTGGAACAATTTCCATCTGCTGTTGTGCCTGCGCATGAGTCTATCATGGCTGCCTCAGGACGCAGCCAGAAAATCCAGAGGGCAGCTAGTAATAATGGAGGCTGCTTTCCTGAGGTAGCAGCATTGCTGAAATTGAGTCTTTCCAAGGACATCTATGGGGTGGTTCATACATTTTACAGGGGCACCCATACCAGTGTGGGCGAGTCATTGTCTTACACTTTCATTTATTTGTTCTGGTTGTCACCCTGCAGGTGACACAGTTTAACCTGCATCAGTACCTTCTCTTCTTCCACCATACGTAGGTTGTAAGGGTGAAGCCCAGGTAGTCAGGCTTGGAACAGCACCCTTACTCACTGAGCGCTCTCCCTGGCCTGTCTTAAGAGTCATATAAATTTGTCAGCTCTCTAGGCATGCACAAGTTTGAGTCTGTTTTAAGACAGCACAGAATCATTTCCGTGTTGATCTGCAGAGTTTGGGTCACAGATGTGTTTGTCACCCTCAGGCCTGGCAGAGGGGCTTGGAAACAGCTCAGTGGCTAAGAATGTAGTGCTCTGGCCAAGGGCCTAACTCTGGATCCTAGCACCCACATCAGACATCTCCCAACAGCCCATAACTCCAGCTCCTGGGAGATCAGCTCTGCTGGTCTGTGTGGGGGTGTGCCCTTCCCTACCCACAGATACATACATATTTAAATTATTACAACTAAGCCTTTAAAGCCCAGCAAAGGGAGATTTTGACCATGTTCAAGCAGTGAGGTCAGGAGGGCAGAAAGCCCGACAGGAGATTAGAGACCTGCCCTCCAGGCCTCCTTGTGGTGTCTCAGTACTGAGACTTACACAGGCTCACAGCAGGCTGCGGCTGCTTGGCCTGAGCAAAGAAATTTCATTAAAATGTGATTTACAGTGTAGTCCAAGATGTGGTTCAGGACCGCAAGGACTGTAGTAAAGGAGGGAGACCCGCAAGCATCCTGATCCCATGGGCCAGCACTGTGCCGCTGCCCCGTGTGTGGTGTGGTGGCCTGCAGATGCAGCGATTGATTGGTTTTCCCTTTGGTGTGCTCTAAAGACTCTCCACAGAGATGCATGACTATGGTTTAATCATCGATGGAGCTGCACTCTCCCTGATAATGAAGCCGAGAGAGGATGGGAGCTCCTCAGGCAACTACAGAGAGCTCTTCCTGGAGATCTGCAGGAACTGCAGTGCAGTGCTGTGCTGCCGGATGGCGCCCTTGCAGAAGGCCCAGGTCCTGAACTGGTCCACCAGCGGGCATGGGTGTCAGGCATGGGGAGAACCCTTTCTTAGGTTCACTGTCTCCAATTGGCAAACAGTTAGGGAGATGTAAACATTTAGACCCCCAACTTAGATCCTCCTTGAGGGTCAGACTTGAACGGCCCCTCCTAGCCGGGTCCTGTAGTGACTTGGGAAGGAAGCTTGCATGCCCTGCCTGCACGCATTCCCTGCCCCTTCTGTGTGCCAGGGCCAGTCAGATTTCTCTTCCTCTCTTTGGACCCCACACAGCCCTCAGCACTTTCCTTGCTCCTGTGGGAACATACCCAAATTGTCTTTGTAACTACAACAAATGTATTGTGTAATGCATATATGAATCTTTCCAAAGTTCATAAACCTGAATGAGGCATAGCTTCACTGTGGCCCGCTTCAGGCGTGAACGCCAGGGAGCCTTGAACTGTTATAAGGAAATTGGAGCTGCTCGTGTGGCCCAGCCACGAAAGTCAAGTGCACTATGTACAATCTGAGAGTCGGGCTCAGGGAGGTGCTCTTTTGTACATGAACTTGCTGCTCCAATTAGCCAGTGTCACTAGATACAGCCAGAATGTCCCTGCGCAGTCCTCAGAGGAGACAGGCTGGGGTGCGGGTGCTAATGGCCCCCACCCGTGCTTATTCCATGTAAACCTGTAGTCATTTCCCTAATGGATCGCAGCCTGGGATTTCAGTGCTGCTTTTGGTCTCGATTGACTTTATGCAGATGCAACCTGTAGTTTCCCTTCTTCTCAGCCTCATACCCTAATGCGTTATACTTAAGTGCAGTGCATGTAAGGAGGTCTATGAAAAAATTGACTTGGAAATCAAGAAAAAAGAGAAATGGAGAGTACACATTGAATTAAGTTGACATACTTGCTTTTCACATGTAACAACTTTCAAAATTAAAGTAGCATTAAAAGCAGCTTATAAAAACTGTTTGGTAGTAGGTGGCATGGGATGACTGTAGTGCCGGCATCGCCCGGCTTCTCTGACACCTAAACATAGCTCTGATTTTGTTTCCTGTGTTTGTGAAGTCTTGTCATTGATCATGTCTTAGTTTTTATGAGACTATTTGATCCTCTGTGGTGGAAATAGTCTTGAGAGCTATAAGCAGACCATTTCCTTGTCTCCTATACCAGCACTATGTCTTTGTTGATTCTGCCCAGTTAACAACAAAACTGAAACAGAGAAGGCAAACTCTGTGTTTCTTTCTTTTCCAGATTGTTAAGTTAATCAAATTTTCAAAGGAGCATCCTATTACCTTAGCAATTGGTGATGGTGCAAATGATGTCAGCATGATCCTGGAGGCCCACGTGGGCATAGGTAAGCCCCTGCTGCTCTTTAGGTAGACAGAGGCTGTGCCGTGCGTGCAGAGGAACCTCAGGCCTCCACCTGTGACTTGTACTTCATAGCGGGCAGTGGTCTGCTGGGCGTAGCCGGCTCTGGCTTACTGGCCTGGCTGCCCTTTTCTAGGTGTCATCGGGAAAGAGGGTCGCCAGGCTGCGAGGAACAGCGACTATGCAATACCCAAGTTTAAACACTTGAAGAAGATGCTGCTTGTTCACGGGCATTTTTATTACATCAGGATATCGGAGCTTGTGCAATACTTCTTTTATAAGGTAGGAAGCATTTCTTTTCTCCTGTCAGTTTCCTGGCATGAGACCTTTGTCAGGTAACTTAATGTTTCCAGGGTCATTTATCACAGAAAGAAGTGACCATAAGGAGTGGTTGCTCCTGTAACAGGAGGATACTGTGTAGCTAGACTTTGGCAACTTTGTGGGTTCTTCCTTCCATCCTTACCCACTCTTTTTATTCCACCCTTTCACCTGCCTAACACTAGATGGGGAGAAAGGATATAGAGGGGGAAAGGAGACAATGCTACTGTCAGACTACTTCCTGATGATTAGGGTCGTTGAGTTCCTTGGGGCGAATTTGATCTTCACCATCGGGGTATCTAAATTTTTCTCCTCCTCTTCCTCCTTTTGTACCTGTTCCTCCTCTTCTTCCTCTTCCTTCTTTTTGACCCACAACAAACAAACAACAACCCACCCTGCCTCTTGGGGTCCTAGCATTTATATACCCTCTGAAAAGTTCCCAGAATTCCAAACATTACACAATCGCAAAGAGACTCTCTGCAGCTGGCAAAATCATGCCCCTGCTAGAGCATGAGGCAAATCATAGTCACCAGCTATGGACAATCCCCATCTCTCACACCTGGGATTAAAATGAAAACATAGTGTTATAATATTTCTGTGTTTTTCAAAGAAACCAAACTTCTTTCTACAATCCTTGACCCTTGTTGAACTTGTCAGAGTGTAACATTAGGTATTTGAAGGCAGGTCCTTGCTGCCGACTCTCTTACCACCACCTTTGCTCTTAAGCCAGTGGAGGCTCTCTCCTGCTGCCTGATATCACCAGGGCCACTATAGATGTGTACAGAAAAGACGCTTGCCCAACACCCATGCAGCTCCTGTGTAGGACGTTGGGCCCGCTTGGAACAGCCCCCATGTGAAGCACAATGTGTTGACAGTGACTGGTGACCTCTCAGCAAGCCCATGCATCTCTGTGATGCCCTTGAACTAATGGCCATGACTTATTTTTCAGAATGTCTGCTTCATTTTCCCTCAGTTTTTGTACCAGTTCTTCTGCGGATTTTCACAGCAGGTCAGTCTGATGACGTAAATTGGGAGCTCATTCTTCTTCCCAGGGGGACGTGGTGAGGAAACAGTCTTCAGGAGTGTGCAGACAGACCCACAGAGCTGGTGAGGACAGGTGCCATCCGTTCTGCTGCCCCTGGTCCTGTCTACAGACAGGTGAAGGAGCAGGCTACAGAGCTGAGGGCTTGCCAGCCCCGAGGTACACAAGCCTGTAATGACATAGCCCGTGGGCACTCTGAGCTGAGCTCTATGCTTACACTGGGTTATACATACATACACTTGAACCTTCATGGGTGTGTCTGTCATCCTTGAAGTGTGTGGGATGCAAACATGTGTGACCTGGGATAGGGCTCCTCAGGACTTGCTGCCTGGGCAGACACTTTTCTGTCCCCCATGTCCTCAGATGGACAGTGGCCAATAGCTTGTATCCAGAGCCACCAGGACCAGGCAAATTGAAGCTAGAAGATGTAAAAGTGAACAGACTTGCTTCCTGAAGTTTAAAATCTGTCTCAGTGTCTGTCTCTGTAGAATGGTGGCTTTTATGCATTGTAGGTACATTTTCTATTTATTTAAGCTTTTTGCAAATTAAAAAGTAGCATATTTATGGCCTAGGAAGATAGCTCAAATGATAAAAGTTCTTGCTGTACAAGCATGAGAACCTGAGTTCAAATCCCCAGCACCCATGTTAAAAACCAGGTCTAGCCACCTAGGCCTGAACTGCTGGTGTTGAGAAGATAGAGGCCGAGGGTACCTGGGGTCATTGGCTGTCTATCACTCTAGCTGAGTCAGTGTGCTCCAGGTCACCTGATGCTGACCTCTGGCGCGCGCACACACACACACACACACACACACACACACACACACACACACACGCACGCACAGAGTAATTTGCTAAATCACGTGTTAAAGCCACCTTGGAGTGCCACTCAGATTGCTTCTTCTTGCAGACTTTGTACGATACTGCCTATCTGACTCTCTACAACATCAGCTTCACTTCCCTCCCGATTCTCCTGTACAGCCTCATGGAGCAGCACGTGGGCATTGATGTGCTCAAGAGAGACCCGTCTCTCTACAGGTATGTGCCTCTGCCCCTGCAGCTCTTCCCCCACAGCACAGGGAACGGAAGAAGCAGAACAGAATCCTCCTAGCAGCTTCTGGTGGTGGTATTTCAAAGTTGGGGTACACATGCTTCCCTAGGTATCGGCTTGATGGAGATGTGAACCCCTTCTGCATTCCATTGCTTGATAGAGTTGGGGAAGCTGGGAGCATAACCGGCATCTGCCCTGCTTTCTTAGTATTAGGGCAGTAGCTTTTCCGCTGTTTCACAACAGCCCAGGCCTTCTGACCAATCCCATGTTTCTTTGCAGTCTTTTTCCAATCTAAGGAATAATATGGAGCTTCTCCTGCTTTTGTTCAGGTTCCCCCAGTAATAATGAGTCGGGTGCTACAATGTAGCCGCCAGCTAGCATCCAGGCTGTCATTCCTCACCTATCTCATTCCGTTTGCCCAGGGTTTTTCCTCTTATTCATGTGTATGCACTCATTTCTGTTAGGTCCTTTCACCTGTTTAGTTTCAGAAGCCACGCAACATCAGACAACCTTCCCCTGTCAAGTTCCACAGGCTTTGGGGTCTTTATTACAATAACTAGAAGCTAGAGGAAATAGGTGTGTGTGTGCTTGTACATGCACGCCCATACACACACACACTTCTGTTGACATACTTACTCTTGTAAAATAAACAGGCATAAAACTCCGTGTAGGTTGGTAGCAAACTCAAGTCCTCCATCTGTTAGTCAGTGTGTCAGATAGTGTGTGCTGTTGTAAGTTAATCACATTCAGAAGACAAAAGAGCACCAGGTTCCCCTTGACGGTATTCTGACTGAGTCTGAGAAAGAGTATTAAAGCCAGCGGGGGACACTGGCTACAGCGTGTGAAGTCTGAGGAGCACGTGGGTGAGGGACACTGGCTACAGCGTGTGAAGTCTGAGGAGCACGGGGGCAGCAGTGAGGCCACAGAGCGGGGCTGGACGGCTGGACCTTGGGCTGGTGTCACAGTTCTCCCCTCTTCTTCTCAAACAGAGACATTGCCAAGAACGCGCTGCTGCGCTGGCGGGTGTTCATTTACTGGACATTTCTCGGCGTTTTTGACGCTTTGGTATTTTTCTTTGGTGCTTATTTCATATTTGAGAACACAACCTTGACCATCAACGGACAGGTCAGTACTGTGCGCTCAACCTTGTGCTTTCCTGCTTAGTAATAAGCCCCTCCGTGTGCAGTCATTATGTGCAACAGTTGTGTGAGAACAGGTTGGTCTGTGCTAGGTGTGATCAGTGGAGCAACTAGAGGAAGGGACGTGTCACACAATTTGCCAGCTGTAGGGAGTTAAGGCGGTCCTGAGGTTTTCCTGACTGGTTCCAGGGGCTCCATGATTTCAGCCAGCCAGTGTCCTGGGAATTAGGTTGTGTGAGTGTCACTCCACAGTGCGTGGGTGTGGCCCCTTCACAGTGAGCAGCTCCCTCTCTAGTTCTCTGATGGACTACAGCCTGTTGTTGCCTACTTTCTGGGGTGTGTTATATTCGTATCTTGCTTTTTTTCTTTTTGCCACTTGCTTCCCTCCCACCTCAGATAATCACCACCAACACAAGCATGGTAAGACACTGGGTTTGTCCTCTCTGTGTTTTTGGAGTGCATTACAAATAAAATATTTCTTGAAAATATTTTCAAATGTGACCTCTTCTGTGTGCTTTGTGGGTAGAAAAGTTATTAGCCATTCCTGTCCTCTGGTGGTGTCAGACTCGCTGACCCTGCCAGGTGTCTTCTCCCTGGGTCTCTGTCAAGGCTTCTCTAGAAGGGGACATGGCTGCGTAGGTCTGCATGTCACTGTAAATTAAGGTAAAGAGGTCTGCTGGGCACCTGTGCCACCTGGGGAGAAGCAGAGGCGCCAAGTAGACCCTAGATCTTGTCCTTGTAGTCTCACAAGTCCCTAGCTTAGTGTCCAGCCTGCTAAGGTCACTGGTTCTGAGACGGCTGTTCAAGTAAACACTGCAACTGACGTCAGAGAAAACCCCTCCAAGACGTCTTCCAGGGAGCTTGAAAACAGAAATGCTTCTCATTTCTCGTTAACCGACTCCCTCCTGTCCCGTGCTGTCTTCCCCATGCTGATCCCTCAGACTGTGAGGTAGAAATGCCAGAGTCTGGCCTGTGTCCTGTGCATTTGTTTCTGTTGCTCATAACTAAAGGTACTGACCTCGTAGTATAACATACATCAGCCTCTACTAAATCCGACCCTGAAGATCTGCTGAAGTTCACATCACCGTGTTAAAGCTTTGGAGCTTCTCTGTAGCTTACTGCCCTCTTTTCTTTTCATCAGACAATACTTGCCCATAAACATGGTGCAGTCATCAGTCTCAGGTGACTCTACTCTCTTGCCCGTGAGCCAGCCTCTAAGAAGCCTCTCACCACCCCCACTGTCTTAAACACTCAGGCTCAGCACTCAGCTTTCTATTCACCGTCAAACCTTGTCTTGCCACTTAAGGACACTTCAGTGATCTGGTGGTCACTGGTGTAGGAAGTTGAGGGAGGAGCTGCACAGGCTGGGAAACTGGTGTGAGGCCTAGCCAGAACTCAGACTCTGACCTGTGCCAGCATGGTGCCCCCCACCCCAGCCCACAGTGACTCAGTGTTTTAGAGTACAATACAGACCTTCTGGGGTGGGGGTGTGGCTGGACATGGAGAGCTAGGGAAGGACTCCAAGGAGCTCTATCTCAAAAAGACAGAAGCAGTGAGCTCATTTCCCAGGCTGTCCCAGAGACTCTCTTCATTGTTTCCTGCCTCTCAGCACACCCCTGCCAGACCCTGCTACTATGTGTAGTAACATTTCTGCTGCCTGTCATGGGAGCTCAGGAGTCCCGTGTTCCTTTGCCTGCATGCCTTGTCTCCCTCAGACAGCCCTTTAGGCTGTGTGGGTTACTGGAAGATGCTTCTTGGTGGCCCTACAATGACTCCCCTCCCCCATCACCTACAGGTCTGCCCTTAGCCATTGTTAAAGTGTTCATTAAAACTAGAAATGAGACTAGAAAGCAAGAGTCAGGCAGAGACAGACTCACCTGAGCCTCCTGCAGGGCTCTGTACTGCGAAGGGCCTTGGTGGCGGCCTGTGCTCCACGTGCAGGCCTGTCAGTAGAAGCGCAGCATGTCTGTTACATTTCCTGACACAAAATAATTCCCAAAGGAGGCTTCCAGGGTCACCCCAAACCAGTGATTGTCAGGACAGGCAACACAAATTCACAGGGTTTATATTCAGAGTCAGGTATGATGATGACTGTACTCTGGTCAGGCTGTGGAGCCGAGAGACCAGAATCAGCTTGGCATCCCTTCGCATGTATTTCAGGATAGACAAGGACACCTGTCTGTGAGGTCGGAATGAGGGGTTGGGACAACCCAGTCCACTCTACAGATCAGGGAGGCTGAGGAGGAGATCTGGTTTTTCAGTCATACAGACCACTCTCACCCTCTACCCTGGCCCAGGCCTCTGGGTACCCCTATTCAGCCTTGGTTAAGCTGGTGTTTAGGGGTATGAGATGTGAGAATAATAGATTTGCAGGATTCAGGTGCAGGATGACCACATGGTGATCTTCCCAGGTCTGCTCCCATGGATTCAGGACACATCTTCTAGATACTTCTATGTAAGAGCTCGTTCTGTTGACTGCTGTTAAAGATTTCTCTAAAAAGCTCTGCAACAATCCATGGAAACATTCATAGGTCTCACGTAGTGTGTGAGGACAGTGGAATTAGTGAATAATTTCTTAAAATTTGCACTGACATCAAAAATCCATAAGTAATAGTAATAATAATTATCTTCCTCCTCCTCTTCCTTCTCCTCTTCCTCTTCTTCCTCTTCCTCCTCTTCCTCTTCCTCCTCCTCCTCCTCTTCCTCTTCTTCCCCCTCTTTCTCCTCCTCTTCCTCTTCCTCCTCCTCCTCCTCTTCCTCTTCCTCCTCTTCTTCCTCCTCCTCTTGATCTTCCTCTTCCTTCTCTTTCTTCTTCTTCTGCTACCAAAGCAATAATCACCACATTCTAGCTGACCCCTGGAATGTTTCTAGCCTGGTATTTAATTTGGAATGTTACAATAGTCAGGAAACACCTAGTGGACAGCTTAGCTAGGCAGCCATGGAGTGATCACAGCACACAGCAAACAGATAGGATGTGGAGCTGGGCCAAAGAGGTGCAGAAGTGTTGTGACTATGACCTTAAACCAAGCTATGGCCGGGCGGTGGTGGCGCACACCTTTGATCCCAGCACTTGGGAGGCAGAGGCAGGCGGGTTTCTGAGTTCGAGGCCAGCCTGGTCTTCAGAGTGAGTTCCAGGACAGCCAGGGCTACACAGAGAAACCCTGTCTTGAAAAAACAAAACAAAAACTAAAACAAGCAAACAAACCGAGCTATGTCTGTTATGGAATATTACTACATATAAAAATTAAGTTGGCTTTGGCGTAAGGCTTTGGTGAACATAAAATACCTTATGAGAATGCTTATCATCAAGCATATAAGTGGGCCTGCTTGGGGACGTTCCTCCAGGGCTAAGGCTGTCTGAAGTCAGCCAGACCTCAGGTGGAGGTATATTGCTGAGTTATATGTCAGTCAGCTTAACAGGGAAGATACATCATAAGGTGGTAATTACTCAGACTGTTCCTTTAAGGGTATCGCTGAAATAGGAGCCATTAGTGGAGGTGTGCTGTCAGGTCCTGGGTAAGTGGAGCACAGCTGGGGCAAGTGTAAAAGTGATGTCTGGCCAAGGGGCTGGTGACTTAGGGAATCTCGAACAAACTGAGTGACTCTGGGCAGGTGAGCAGAAGGTTCCTACTGGAAACAAAGGAGTAGGTGAGCAGAAGGTTCCTACTGGAAACAAAGGAGTAGGTGAGCAGAAGGTTCCTTCTGGAAACAAAGGAGGAAATGAAGACTATACAGAAATGGCTTGCTAGGCAGTGGTAGCACACGCCTTTAATCCCAGCACTTGGGAGGCAGAGGTAGGTGGATTTCTGAGTTCGAGGACAGCCTGGTCTACAGAGAGTTCCAGGACAGCCAGGGCCACACAGAGAAACCCTGTCTCGAAGAAAGAAAAAACAAAACAAAACAAAAAAACAGCTCTGTGGCCATTTATCTCTCCCAGTGAACTGGCACTCACTGACCAGGAGCCATGGGCACAGGAAGATGACCACACATTGCCTAGCCAGTTTCCAGTTTCTCATTTGAGATTATTACATTTCACCTGCCTATTGAAGTAATAGTAGTGATCCTGTGTCCTGTAGGGACTCTGGACCTGATGCCCCATCATGGCACCCCAGGTCTGCCATCAACCACCAAACCCAAGGAAACTTAGAGTCAGGGAGGGACACTGTCCTCCCCATAGCAGGTGTGGGAGGAGCAAGTTGCTGAGGTTTCTATGGCTTGGGTATGTATGGCACTGCTGGAGTCTGCTTGTCCCCTTGCTTGTCTCCTGCCTACACTTGTGCCCATGTCATGCTAACATCTATATTTTTAAAAAGTTCTCTCACTCTGTGCCAACTGATGGCACAGAAGAGCTGGGGTCGAGGCAGGGGCCATACACAGCCTTTGCAGAGACAAAGCCTCCCCTGCAGCTCACCATTTGGCTAGCCCTATAGCTTCTGACTAAACAAACCAGCTGCTTGCTCCCCGACACCCTGTTAGGTGCACACCTTCATTGCTGCTGCAACTGCTACCCCTGGACTGCAAAAATATTCCTGCCCCAGAGGTAAAGCATGTGAGAGAGAGCTTGTGACCTCTCAATCCTGCACTCTGTACTCTGGGCTTGGTGTTGGCTTTCTTCCTGTGGGCCCAGTCCAGCATGCCATGCAGCCACTCTGGAGTGACCAGTGGCCCCTGGCGAGAAGCCCCTCACATGGAGGTCTCAGGGCTTCTGTTGGTGCTGCTTCTAAGCCCAAGGAGGAAGGCCCTTCTCTAGTAGGATGAAGAACAGGACTTGGTGGCATCCCTATACAGTCGATGTCGCCATGGAATCCTGATGTTTCTCTTCCAGCATGCTTCATGTACCCCCTGCTCTGACGCCCGGGGCTCCTGCAAGCCATGGATTCACAGAAACCCACTTTTAGAGCATGGTTTTAGGCACATGTCTTTGATTAAAACTAGCCATAGGCAAAAGTACTGGCATCCTAGCCTTTTGATTCTTTGTGAAATAAACTTTTAAGAAAGTTCTGGGAACATCCCTCTGAGAGGCACAGTTCACAGTGTCCAACAGTGTATGGCTAATGTGGTTTGTATGGAACTTTTCTTGTAAAAGGCCTGTGTGGACCAGCTTTCCTGAGAGAAAGGGCTCGCAGCCACTGACCTCACATGTGTCTGTCTGTACTTGAGAAATGTGTTGGCTCTTATAGCATGTGACTTGTGTCTGTACCTCCCACCATCCTGCCCGAATTCCCACGAGAAGGAGAGCAGTCCACATCTGCTTGTCTTCCTTCCTTACTGGTCAGTGTGAGCAGCCATGGCTGTGGCCAGGCCTGGCTGCTGGAGGAGTAGTCATTGTAACCTCTGTCTAGTTTGTGCCACCTGCCCACTTCCTCCTTGTCCTGAGATCTCCACAGAGAAGTCCTCCCTGATGCTGTCACCCCTGTGTTCTGGTGTCTCCTCTGGCTGTCTCTTGCAGTGTTGTAGCAGCTGTGCCCCTCAGCTGTGGGCATCTCTGTCACCAGAAGCAGGTTCCCTGTGTGTGTGCTTGAGCAAACAGGCAGAGCAGACCTGGGAAATACAGTAGGCATGTAATCTCTTCTACAGAAAGCGGCCTAGCCAGGGTCCAGGTCTGCACCATGCATAATGACTCCTGCTATGTGGTCTCTCCCTACTGGACCTAAGACCTAGTACCCAGCGGGCCACTGACACCAGTCATCCTTGACCCAGGCTTGGCCATCCTGCTGTCCTAGGACCATCTGAACCCTTGCCTTCTCTAGCTCAGGAAACATAGTCTCCACTTCCTTGGGCTGCGGTGCAGAGCCCGTGGGTTATACTCTCTAGCATCCATGTTCGGGATAAGGGAGGAGCGGTGAGTGGCAGCAGGTGCTCACTTAAATTCTTGTCTTCGCAGATGTTTGGGAACTGGACTTTTGGGACGCTGGTGTTCACTGTGATGGTGCTCACTGTCACACTGAAGGTGAGTCACTGCTCTGGGCACATGCCAGTCGTGGCCAGCCTGTCTACAGCTCTCCTTGAGCTCTTGGAATCTCAGAATCTCAGATCCATGCTGACACTGGCACCCCATGCTAGGTTCCCTGAGTTGTCTTCTTCAGTTCATAGCCAAGTCCCAGCCTAGCGCATGAACTTCAGAACCGCTCCAAAGGGAAGGAAGAGCGGAGTGTTTACAAAAGGGGAGTGATTGAAATTCTCCAAAGGTACAGAGCCTAGCCCTAGTAGAATTGAATCAGCTCTGTTTATACAAATTAATCTATTTAAGAAAAAATTTAAAATGTCTGTTTTATTTTTATTTATGTGTATGAGTATTTTGTCTACATGCATGTCTGTGCCTTTGGATCCCTAGGGCTAAAGTTACAGATAGTTGTACACTGCCATGTAGGTGCTGGGAATAAACTCAAGTCCTCTGGGAGTGCAGCCAGTGCTCTTAATCACTGAGCCGCCTCTTCAGCCCCCCAAATTCAGTTTTTTAAAGTGAAGTTAGAGTCTGTGAAGAACCTCATTATGAAAGTCCTGTCACCCTGGTAAATGTACAGACTTCTCATTTGCCTTCCTAGACAGCAGTGTGCCAGCTTGAATGGCGCTTCATGATTGTCCACACATGCACACACACATGCACACTCACGCACATGTGCACACACACGTCCCAGCTGTGGGTTTCCTCCTGTGGCATGATTCTCTTGTGAGCTCTTGCAGGCACTGTGCTGCTACGTTTCGGTTCTGCTCACTTTTCATGGTCTTCCGGCCCTCCTTTCTGCCCTCTTGGATGACAGCAGTGTCCACACCTTCTCTTGTAGCTTGCACTGGACACGCACTACTGGACTTGGATAAACCACTTTGTCATCTGGGGGTCACTGCTCTTCTATATTGTCTTCTCCCTGCTCTGGGGAGGGATTATCTGGTAAGAACCCTAACCCCCATGTAGCCCTAACTGCCCCCCCCAGCCCCCACACAGCTTGCTGCCTCCTGTCCTGGAGCATCTGTGTCCCTGGTGTCACGGTGCAGTTTCTGGAGCTCTAGCAGAAAGGAGGTTCATGGTGACTGAGTGGTTCTGTGGCTGGGCCTCGTCTTCCTCTCTGATGCTGCCACAGAGCCAACCTCAGAGCCCCAGCTCAGCTTCATTACCTCAGAGTGCCACTCACAGGGAGGGACGTGAGGTTGCTGTCCATGTGTGTTCTTGGGACACTTTCAACCCACAGTCCTCTGACATAGTGCTGTAACATTCTCAAAGGACTTCAGCATCTCAAACTCACAGGAAACCCCAACTCCTGAAGGATGCAGAACCCTCCCTTTAGCCAAGTTACACCATGGCCAAAGACCCTGTGACCTGAGAGCCAGACCAGAGAATAGTGGGAGGGCAGCCACCCAGAAGTCTCACTCGTGTGCAGTACTCTTCGATTCGGTTGATTGGCCTGGCCCTAGTGTGGCCAGCCTCTAAGGCCTGACCAGGGAGGAACAACCTTAGACAAGACCACCCTAGTGTCCCCCCTCCCGGCCACTCAACCAGGGAGCCGTGCAGAGGCAGCCACCACCCCTAACAAGGAATCCAAAACTGAGGTCCTAGCAGGCCCTGAGACCATCAGGAGGGCCTGGGACCTTGGCCTATGAGTCACATGACCTCTATACCCTCTCTTCTGGGTTGTGTATGTGAGCAGCATGTCAGCTCCATCTCTGTCTTCCCTCTCCCCCACACTTCATTCCAAAGAGCACTGTGTCCACGTGCAGTTGTGTATCCTTGGAGGTAGGGCTTTCCTGTATCCCTGGACTGTTCATGGTGCCAGGAAGTAGAAGGGATTTCCAGGTCTGAGATGGAAACAGGGAGCACAGAGCCAAGGGGGCTATGTCAGCATACCAGCAGACACTTCCTCTTCCTTGGACTCCTCCAGAGGCATGTGTTCAAAGCGTTTGGGCGTGCTGGCCAGCGCTCCACCAGCACCCATGTGTATACTGCTGCCGTGTGAAGATCAAGCAGATACTGGGCCTCCGGGATCCTCATGCTGCTTTGGACAATGGGCTATAGTTGCTTTCTCCCTTTCTCACTCAGAAGACTACAGGAGGCAGACTCAAAGCACATGGGTGGCGTGGTCAGGCCCTCGCAGCACCGAAAATGGCACCTTTGGAGAGGGCTGTGGTATCTCTCCTGACAGGCAGGGTCTCACCTGTGTCTTCCGTGTCCACACCCAGGCCATTCCTAAGTTACCAGCGGATGTACTATGTGTTCATATACATGCTGTCCAGCGGGCCTGCCTGGCTGGGCATTGTACTGCTTGTCACGGTCGGCCTCCTCCCTGACGTCCTCAAGAAGGTCTTGTGCAGGCAGCTGTGGCCCACGGCAACGGAAAGAACTCAGGTAAGGAGTCTGCCAGGCCGGGCCAGCCACTTTCCTCTGTCTGTCTTATGACTGGGAAGTTACTAAGATCTCCAAAGGTTTGGCCGTTGTAGAACTGACCAGCCCGCCCTTTAGTCTTTAGTTCTGCACTGACATGTTTTAAGTATTCTATTGGTAAAATTAAAGATGAGCAATGTTTAATTTGTTCTTTAGACCAAAACAATCATCTGAAATAAAAAGAGAACAAAGATAAATAGAAAAAATAAGTTATTTTCTGTAAACCCACAAAAAATTGTTCCTTTAGTCATTGAATTGTGGTCTGGCCTGGGGCTTAGGGATATAGGTACTTACATGTGCAAGACCCTGGGTTCACTCCCTCACTCTGGATGGGAAAAAGATTTAAGTTATGCCACCTTTAAGGGTGTTGAATTTGGCTCAGATTTGCCTTTTCAAGAGTAAGTGGTGGGTTTGGGGAACCCTGTTTTCCTACCTCCCAAACTGGCCAGCAAGCTGAATCCTCAGTAGGGCTCTGTCACTGGGCCAGAGCATGAGACCGTCTCTGGCTTGCCTGGGCGTTCACAAAGATGCAGATTTCAACTTTGCCTGTGAGAGTCTTAATCTCTGAGTGAGGCAGGGCTGTGGGATCTTTATTTCCAGCAACCTCCCCATAACTTGTGGGGCTACAGCTTGACAACACAGGGCCCCATTGCACAGAGAAATACTGGGCTCCTGCAGAGGGAGAGAGCTAGGAAGGAGCCAAGGTTGGGGTATAGGTCCCTTATTACCTGGCTGTACCTACCACCTATGTATGGAACCTGAGTCTAGAGTGGAACAGCTGGCCATGTTTGGGGTGGGACGCAGATGCCCTTGCCTGTCCGGGGTCTGGTGTGACTCTACCCCAGCATTCCACGCTCAGGTTGGCTCTCTCTGGGGACTTTATATAACCAGTTCTTTCCTACTCTATGCCTCCTGCAACTGCTGATAAAATCTGTTGTCAGATTTTACCCAGGCCTCTGGTCATGGGAGTGGACATGGTCACTCAGCTGTCAACCGTCTCAACAAATGATAGCAGGCAGCACTAGCTGTAGAGCTTGGGGACCCTTAGCTCACAGCATGGAAGTCCACCTGCCACTGATCACCTCACACATAGAGCTCTCGGTGCTCAGCTGTCCTGGTTGCCATGGCAATGACATTCAGTACCCCTAGCCAGTGCTCAGCCTGTAGGGGACTGGAAAGCTTTCCCCCTGCTCTCTGCTCATCAGCAGTACAGCTTTAGATTGGCATGTACTTTCCTGACAGACACAGTGCACACATGGGGTTGTGGAGATTCCCTGTTCCCAGGGTTACAATGGATATGGTGTTTCCAAGACACTGGATATATGTGCCCATTCAGATGCCTTGGGCAGAGATGCTGTGATCATGACAATACCCCATGTATAAGGATAGAATGAGCACTCCCTGTGCACAGGATGTGTGGGAACACAGGGACACGTGCTCACAACAGCTCTGTGCAGAGGATGAGAGAGAGGCACGGCTCAGGGCATCTCCAGTCCCCAGGCTCTACCATAGCTGCTGTCACAAGAGCACACTGGACCTGATGCCCAGATGTTGCTGGCCCTTCGGGCGTTTTACTGGATGCCTTTGAGCAAAGAGTTGTGCTGTGCAGCTAGCAAGGGCATCTCCGCAGCACTCCTGAGACTTGCTGCAGTAGTTAGTGCTTGTGGCCCCACAGTAGGACTCTGCTGTGTAAGAATCTTCTGGAATGGCCTTGGAAGGTGGATGGGGACGGCTGAGAGGAGCGTTTCTATCCCTCCATAGTGGAGAAACCCCCATTGCTGGTGAGATTTGAAGCCTATAAGACTCTTTACTACAGACTGTCCCCAGCCACAGTGCAGGAGGCATAGAGCCAGGCAGAGCCAGGGATGGGCCTGAGGAGTGAGGAGCAGGCCGGGGTCCTGGCCTGGCAGCACCCAGCAGCTTGGGCAGTGGTGTTACTGTGTGCCAGGATGTTTGCCTATAACCAACTTACCTCTTGTCTCTCTCTCCTGCCTCCCTTACCGTCTACTGCTTTGCCTAAATAACCACTACTTGTTCAAACACTCGGCGTGTGTGGCTCCGGACTGCGGCCTGCAGGCCAGGAACAAGTGCCTTTCAGTTGAGCAGCCCACCGTCTTTATGCTTTCCCAGACCGCCAGTAGTCTGAGTTTCTGACCAACAGGTGACCATCTCTGTCTTCTTGCATGTTGGGGTGATGGCCACAGGACCAGGTGGAAAGAACTTAGTGTTGAGGCCACCCACCACACTCTGGTATTGTCAGTCATCACCATTCCCTCATCAGGTAACACGGTGACGGAACGCCACCTGCTAGGGGCACACTAACCCTGGGCTTTGTCTTCCTCAACAGCTCACGGCAGCCTCCCGTGTCCATCACGGGGTGCAGAGCTTTCAGCAGTACTTGACACAGGTGGCTCAGCCCCTAAGCACCTGACAGTCAGTCACACACAGTCCATCCAGCTTGAGCAAGGCGACTGCAGCATGGCCCTGTTGTCCACAGCCATGGTGGGAGAGACGGAGACTTCTTCCCACAGACCCACCCTGAGAACTCTGTGAGGTGGAGTCCCACTAACGGTGACCTCTACTTACCGATTCCTGTTCTACTTTTCAAAATAAAGACCTGTTTTTAGAAAATCTGTGATGTGCTGCTTTAACGCCCTTGTGGCAGCACGGACCTAGCCCCAGGGCCTGTCCCCTCGGTGGCTGTTGTAGCCAATACCTGCTCCTCAGCCAGGAGGTCAGGAGACAGACAGTAACAGCATGTAGAACTGTGGAATTCTGTACGCCAATATGACAGCCACATGTGCTCCTTCAGTAAAGTTTGGAGGACTGATAACCTGCATGGGGCTCCTGCCTTACCAGGGCTTATGCCTAAAAAAGACCCAAAGCAGGAAAGAAAACAAAAACAAAAAACAAACAAACAAAAAAAACCCAGTTACCTCCTATCCTGTGTATCTTAAATACCATATTTAGCAAGATGATACATTTTGAAATAATGACAACCAAGATGTTTCTAACTTAGTGCCATAAGAACCTGTTAGAATAAACTACAGCATTCCAGCTGCCGTCTACACTCTTGAAAACATTTTGGAGGAAATTTTTAGGAAGGCTAAAATGTCCCAAGTACTTTGTAAAACATTACATATGCCAACTCAGGCTGCAAAGCCTGTTCCCTGTTGATGCTTCCTAAGCACGGAGATTCTTGGGCCCACGCTGGTGAGGTGCACTGGGGTCCTGTCTCCTGTAGCCCGAGTCTCAACCCCAGGTAGCACAGCAGAGCACACACGTACATGCATAGGCACAGCAGACAGACACTGTGCTGCAAAGCACCATGGATCTGCAAAGCTTTGGAGGAATAAACATTCACAGGCCTCAGCGGGGTAGATCTGACTTCGCTTTCAACCTGTTCCTAGTACAGGGCAAGCGTGACGGACTCTGGGCACGTTATATATATCACGCACGTGTATATATAACATAGTGCATCTCCCTCCGCACCAGTCTCTGCGTCCACACACTTGCAGCAGCCTGCCTGCCCACCCTGTGCCTGTGTGGGCAACACCACCACCTCTGGCTTCTCCTCCCTGGACACTGGCTAGTTCCACCTGCTCTTCTGCCATCCCACCCTGTACTCCTTCCACTCTGAGAGCTCCCACATTCCTCAGCGCTGAGGGACCCGTGAATGAGGACTGGAAATGTCTAATAGCTGTGCCAGGCCAGGCCAGGAGCCAGCCGCCTTCAGGACATGGCCTAGGAATGTCCTATCTGCCAGGCAGGCTGTGCAGAAACACTGCTCATGTGTCAGTGGCCCTGCAGAGGAAGCGCCACTCGGGGCCCTGTAGCAGGAGGCAGAGTTTACAGTTCTGGAGCAATTCCTCTCTGTTGGCAGCAGGAGCTTGTTAGGACTTGCAACTGGTGGCCCTCTCCTGTGATGCTGCAGTGTGCCCTTTGACCTGCTCAGGGTCATCTGTTCCCCTAGAGGGATCTTTGTGCACACTGTGGACAGGCAACCCCTGAAGCCAGCTTGCCTGCCGTGATGGCATTGTTACGGATCCGTGCATGGCCTGCCATGGCTGCGTGTGGAGATGGCATAGGTCAGTGTAGGTGTGGTCTGGGCCCGCAGTCGCCAAGACAAAGGTGCTGGCCTCCATCGCTGGCCTCCGCAGGCAGCAGCTCAGTGTCTTTCCTCGCTCTTGCAGCAGAGCGCCCGACTCAAAGCATTGGCCGATGCCACTTCGAACAGCGCCAGGCCCCTGCTGAAGGACTTCTTACCGCAGCCAAGACGTGTCTAGCCCAACGCTAGGTAACAGTATGGCTGCCTGCTGGGCGCAAGGCCAGTGTGCTGTGACTCTCGGACTGTTCTTCCTCCAAAGTTTTGCTGTGTTGTCTGGTTTTTAAATGAGTGATTTTCTCTGGAAACAAACTATCCCATTTTTACACACACACACACACACACACACACACACACACACACACACACACACACACACAGGTAAGTAGCACCTGAGAGTGAGCTAAGCACGTAGGGGAAATGTCATAACACATGTCTAGTGTCACCTGACAAGCTGGCCTCTGTCCTTGTGACAGACACAGCTTCACTTAAAAGCTACAGGGGATAATCCTGTCTGGGCACCGGAAGTACAATCTCACACAGCAGCATGGGACATGAGCCCAGGTATCTATCTGAAACCATTGGCTGAGCACACAACTGTGTCTGCACGGCCCTGGGGCTCTGAGACCTCCACAGTATTTGTGATCCAGCCTCACCTAGTGGTGCTCACCTGAAAACAGTATAATCTGGGGCTTGTCACCCAGGATTGCAGATCCACACTGTGTGGCCTCCTGTCCCTCCCTCCTGGCTGCCGGCTGCTGTTTGTGCATGCTGTGGTCTTTCTTAAGAGGCAGTGCCAGCCACTTCTGTCTGGTAACTGTAAGCTGAGGGCATGGTAGCTTGGTGTGATCAGCATGATATTGACCCCCAGTCCCATTGGGCTAGGACATCCTAGCCCACACAGGTGAGTCCTGTTATCTTCCTGGGGTAGTGCTAGAACCCTAGTTGAAGGATGTCTGGGGCCTTTGGTCACTGCACATGACAGTAGTGACGAGGAAGGTGCTCGGTGTGTTCAGCACTTTGCTGCCTGCCCTCCTGTGTTGTCCCCTATATCGGCCATGTGGGATGGTCCTTCTGTTGGCACTAAAACATAGTACTGGTTCCCAGACCTGAGGCACATTGCCTCTGAGCACAGTTCTCCTGGGATGGGCCCACTTACCTACTTATGGGATGGGTGATAGAGTGGTCCGAGACAGGCTGCCAAGCTACAGGTGCAGTGGTTGTTAGGGGTTCCTCAGAGAGGTCCTGTGACTGATGTGGGCCTTCTGTTCTTTTGACAGAACATACAGCTTCGGGACAGCATTTCGGAATTCACCCCTCTGGCCTCTTTGCAGAGCCGGGGTGCTCAGGGCACCAGGCTCTTGGCTGCCCAATGTAGCTCCCCCTCTGGGAGAGTTGTGTGCTCCAAGTGGGAGAGCGAAGAGTGTCCTGTGCTCACTACTCACCCAGGCCTTCCCCACAAGGCGAGGTATGGGTGCTGTAGGCCTAGCCTGGAGACACCCACGTGATGGACAGACAGCCCCTCTGCCCCAGCCTCTGAGGGCTTTGTTCTTGGGCATTTGTGTGTGCCTGCACCTGTCCTACCCTTCATCCTCAGGGAGGGGAGGGTGGGATCACAGGTCGCCCACTCAGGCACAGCACACTGCAATCTGGACCGTGCGTGACGGGCATCATCGTCCTAGGCCTGGTGACCATACGTCCCGTTGGGCTACGGAAAAGGACAATATGCTTGGCCTTGTCTTAAGCACTGTGGCTGTGAAGCCGGCCTTGCCCCTGAGGATCCACCCTGCTGCTGTTGTCACCTCTGCTGTCTCTTGAGAAGATTCTATCCTTTGTCTACAGCCTTGTGCATAGCACATGGCGCTCGCCTCATACTGTATCCCGATGTTCCCGACCACGTGTTTGCTGTGTGAACCATGCACACTCCCCC
>JADRCD010173328.1:0-11772 GCA_019843815.1 Montemys delectorum | reverse complement strand
CCTTATTTATAATAGCCAGAAACTGGAAACAACTCAGATGTCCCTCAACAGAGGAATGGATACAGAAATTGTGGTACATCTACACAATGGAGTACTACTCAGCTATTAAAAACAATGAATTTATGAAATTCTTAGGGAAATGGCTGGATCTGGAGAATATCATCCTAAGTGAGGTAACCCAATCACAAAAGATCACACATGGTATGCACTCTCTGATAAGTGGTTTTTAGCCCAGAAGTTTGGGATACACGAAGAACAACTCACAAAGCACAAGAAACTCAAGAAGAGGGAAGACCAAAATGTGGACATTTCATTCCTTCATAAAAGGGGGAACAAAATACCCACAGAAGGAGTTGCAGAGACTAACTATGGTGCAGAGACTGAAGGAAGGACAAACCAGTCCGATATAGCTGTCTCCTGAGATGTTCTGACAGTACCTGACTAATACAGAAAGAAGTAGAGGCTCATGGCCATCCATTGGACTGAGTACAGGGTCCCCAATGAAGGAGTTAGAGAAAGAACCAAAGGAGCTGAAGGGTTTACAGCTCCTTAGGATGAACAACAATATGAACTAACTAGTACCCTCGGAGCTCCCAGGGACTCAACAACCAACCAAGGAGTATACACGATGGGACTGATTGTTCTGGCAGTATGTGTTTGGTAGAGGACAGCCAAGTCGGTCATCAGTGGGGGGGGAGGTCCTTGGCCCTGTGAAGGTTCTGTGTCCCAGTGTAGGGGAATGCCACGGCCAATAATTGGGAGAGGGTGGGGTGGCAAGCAGGGGGAGTCGGGAGTGGGGAGGCAACAGGGGTTTGTTCTTGTTTCTTTTCTTTTTTTTTTTTTTTTGGTTTTTTGGTTTTTTTGTTTTGTTTTGTTTTGTTTTGTTTTGTTTTTGAGAGGAAACTGGGAAAAGAGAAATCATATGACATATAAATAAAGAAAATATCTAAATAAATAAATAAATAAATAAATCAATTAGCCGGGTGGTGGTCGAGCACATTTTTAATCCCAGCACTTGGGAGGCAGAGGCAGGCAGATTTCTGAGTTTGAGGCCACCTTGGTCTACAGAGTGAGTACCAGGACAGCCAGGGCTACACAGAGAAACCCTGTCTCGAAAAACAAAAACAAAAACAAAAACAAAATCTATTATTTCCAGTATTAAAGTTATAGATACTTTTATATGAAATATAAATTAATTGTTACAAATATTATAGTAGTTGTTATGCACTATAATTTCTCCAAGTACTTTTTACTGGTCTCTTCATTTTTGATTGATTTCTATTATAAGTGTCTTAGCTTTTCAAATTATTGTAAAACATTCTATCCATTTCATTTACCTTTTAAACATTGCTTACCCTACAGTAATACATACTACTACACCTTCCATAAATAAGCAAAAATCCCATGTATATTCTAAATATTTATTCTTACATCTATAGATGATTATAACTCCCACACCTCATCAAAGAAGCTTTGTTTTTAAGTTTTTAGCAGACAATGAAAGGGTCCTGCTTTCTGTTTGGTCCAAGTATCATACTCACTACTGCTTTATCCTATGCAAAATCCTTCCTATAAGAGAATATGAGTTGAAACACTCGAGCTTGTATTTCCATTTCCTGTTCTTCTGCTTTTATTTCAAGAATGCTACTATCACTATTTTCAAATTGATATAATAGAAATTCCCAAACATAGAGATCAGGTCCTGATATTCTGTTCTGGAGTTTCTCACTTGCCTTGTCCTTTCTCATTTCTTTATATTCTGGTACAACACTGAGTCTTGCTCCTCACTCTTACTGAGTTTTCCCTATGCATTCTTTCTTTGTGTGTCAAAGAAATTATTTCAGTAAATTTTTCATACATAATGTTTAGGAGGTTTGCAGGTTTTTAAGTTTGAATTCATGAATGTTCAAAGTTAGGTTTCTGAGCCTATCCTGATATTATAAAAATATCCTCTATTCATTTCTTGTTAAATACTAAATTGAAAAATCATGAAGACATTTTTTAAATCATTTTATAACCAAAAGAGTGGGAAAATAAAGAACTTACATCATCCATATGTCCTATAGTTATACAAGAATGAATTTTTTAGGTGACTGCCACAATAACTAACATTTCGCTATTTGCTTTGGTAATCTTCCCAGTATTTTGTTTTAATTGTGTATGACTAATGTGGTCAAATTTGCCTGTTTAGATAACTACTCTCTGAAATGTGTCCATCCTGTATGTGTCTTAGAATTAATAACTTTTCCACATATAAAAAGACGTAATTTTTTGGTAAAAATTGTGTAAATACTGGGAGCAGACTTGGGAAAAGTTACTTGTGAGTGCTCAGATTGAAAAAAATGACATTATGTGTTTCCATTTATGGTTTGTCATATGCTTTACTTGGAGGGCTTTTTTTTTTTTTTAAGAATATTAGTTTAGTAAAGGCAACTTACTGTTTAACTTTTATTTCATTCCCACACCCAGTCTTTCTGATTGATTGTATAGTACTTCCAACAACAAATTGGTAATGATATGACTCAATTCCACTTTTAGCATTCTATCAATTATTAGTTTTAGAAATCAAAAGGAGTAGAAGAAAAAGGTACGTATTACATTATTAAGAAAATGAATGTATTAGAATTGTAAAATGGTAAAGTAGTAATAAAAGAATTAAATTAAACCCTATTGTAATCCCAATGTGGCAATTTTTTGGAAGGATTTGTTAATGCTGAGTAAGCACAACTGTGTAGCCTTTCCATCAGTGTTGATAATTACGATTTATGTTTCTCAGTATGCAAGTATGCATTAACTCTCGAGCTTTGTATTATAAAGTTTAACCACGTTAGTGTAAGGTACCACTAAGGACAGTCAGTATGTGTCAGAACTCTACCCAGACAATGCTTTACATTGTCTTCACTTGTAATTCTAGAGCAAAGGATCCCAGTGTGCATATTTGTAACATCCAGATACATCCCTAACACCCCTATTTGGACTAGAGAACACAATACTCAATTGAAAGTGCTAGATATTTTTCTTCTTTTCCCTTCATAAGGGAGGTAAGGGAAGGAATATGAACAATATGAAATTCAAGTCTTTGAAAAGTGTGTCTAATAGCTACCTAAACAAAAGGACTGCATTATGCTATATTTTTCTGCAGGATATAATACTGTGCATGGTAAGAGTTCTAATTTGATACTGTTTTTCCTTTCTGTAGAAATTTTTGTGTAACTGTTTGATTTATTAGAATAGAATTGATATGGTATAGTACATTTATAAAAATGAACTTTAGTTTTAAATGTATTACACAATGTAAAACAGTTTTCCATAACTTATTTATTCTACAACTGGTAAGAGAATGTCACAACAATGTATTGACTCCACAAATATCGAGTTTAGACATGTATGTATCAAATGCATTTAAGCCTATGAATTATACCTTAGATAGGTGAGGTGGTTAGGAGCTGCAAGTAGTTGAGGGATAGGAATGAAATTGATAAAAGTATGAAAATATATTAAGCAAGTTATACTAATATATATATTATATATAGAGAGAAATATATGTATATAATAACAATGAAAAATCAATTTAATAAAACAAGGGGAAAAATATTAGAGGGTTTGTGAGGAGGAAAAAGTGGAAAAGTGATTTAATGATATTGTAATTTTAAAAAACAAAATAAAAAATTGACATAAGTAAGGAAAGCCAAATAACATAAATAGAAACAGAAGCAATATGTAAAGCCAGCAGGTTGGCTCAGTAGTTAAAGGTACTAATATTCAAGAGTGATATAACTTGAGTTTGATAGTAGAAAAATGTCCTCTGTATTTCACATGTTCTGCATGGAACATGAGTGGCTAGAGTCATTTCACACATACACACACACACACACACACACACACACACAAACACACCTTACTGAGTTTCCTTTGAATGTATAGTAGAAAAAATATATACATATATGTATATGTGTGTATATATGTACATATATACAGTATTCATGTGTTTAGAACTGACCAGTTTGGTTTAGATAATTTATTATGGAACTCACTGGAGAAAACAGTTTATGTCTTTCTCAAGAGCCAATGGCTGCCTGTGGCTATACTTCCATGGGTAGGCTCATATGAAAATTCTTCTATCCATTTCACTACGCCAAATTGTGTTGTCTGATACTTCATGCATATAATATCCCTGCCATATGTAGGAGATATTATCTTGCAGCTAGTATTCTGGTTTCAGAATTTTTAATATTTATTTACTTCTATGTCATAGTTTTCTCTGAGACTTAGGAATAAGAGTTGCATTGTAAATATATCAATACAGTAACATTTATAAATCTACTACTTTCTACTCTGAAAAGATGCATGTTCTCTAAATATACTGTTTTGTGATATACATATAAATATACATAAAGTTTTACAATATGATTTATATAACTATAAATATATCCACATATTACTCCAAACTTATGAAAACCCATAAAATTTGAAAGCATGAAGAGTGAAGAACAATATATGCAAACTTCAAATATTATTTTATATGCCAGGCTATACCTATATGGAAACTGGACTAATACAAACTAATTGTGATATAAACATAATAACCTTACTAAATAGGGTTCAGGAAAAGACTGGTAATCTATAAGAATGGAAATCAGTGGAGAAAAGTATATGAATGAAATAAGTAATACCTGTACTAAAATCTCATTAGTAAAATTCCCAATCATATGATTTGAGTTAGCAGAATCAACACAGTATTTCTGTGTCCTGGTACAAAAATTAGGTGGAAGATTATTGATGTCAAGTTTTTTGTTGACAGTGATTGCTTACAGAATGGGTGGTAATAGAAAAGAAAAAGTCTAAAATGAAACATGTAGTAGTGCATAATAGTTGGTGACACAAATAAGTACCTTTATGATTATAGGTAAACTAAGTCAGTAAAGGAATGTCTCATTGCTCTAGTTTTGAGAGATCTTAGACACAATCACATTTCAGAAACAAGAAACATACTTATCAGCTAGAACTGGAGTATTTTAAATGTTATCCTTTATTTTTTTAAAAAAAGGCCAACTTGAAGAAAACAGAAATGACCGATTCTCAGCATGTGGTAGAGATACATAGATGAATCAGAACCATTTTAAACTTTCAGAAAACAAGGAAGCACTACTACTTTTTTTTAAAAAAGAACATACATTATTAGTAAGTTACTTTTTCTATTGTTATGATAAAACATCATTACCAAAGGAATTTATTGAATACATAGTTTATTTTAGATTCTGGTTCCATAGGAATTAGAGTTTATGATAGCTGAGTAGAGGCATGACAAAGATCCGGAGGCTAAAAGCATACATCGTGAATTGTCAGTACAAAACAGACAGAGTAAATTCAAACAGATGTGATTTTGAAATCTCATAGTCCTCCCTTAGTGATACACTTTCTACAGCAAGGCTATATTTACCCACAAAATTACAGGAAGTAGAATTGAAGTATTCAAACATCTGAGCCTATAGGAGACATTTTTATGCAAACCATCACAGGATCCATACTCAAAGGACAAATATGAAAAGAAACAAATTACAATAACCAAGAGGAAACAATTTAAATACTGAAAAACATCCTAATTTAATTATAGTCAATATGCACCTGTCCATGCTGATAAAAATAGCCAAACAAATAGAATAATGAAATAGACAAAATAGATATTATATAAGAATAATATATAACTATGTAAACATATGTGCTTATAATTATATATTGTATAACATAAAATAAGATATGAAAATAATGTATAAACATATATGAATAAAGAAACTTCAGATCCAATCTGGAAAAACATGGATCATTGCTAAATTACAAAGGAATAGTAAGAATGATCCAAACATCATGTCCAACATGTGTAATGTATCTCTTAAGCTCTCAAATATGGATTGGGTAAAGGTAACAGTCTTAGAACAGAATATTGTGAAATTAAGAGTTGAGAAAGAATAAATTTATGAAGAAAATTAAACTATAAATCCCCCCATCCTTACTAAGGCCAACATAAAATGTGATATGCCAGCAGTAATAATATGACCTTTACAGATGACATAATGAGATTGACAAATTGTCATTACAACCTTCTTAATTCCAGGCCTTAATTACTACCTGTTTATTAGGAATGTAGGAATGAGTCATTTCACAAAACTTTTTGACAAAACTTTTTAATACTCCTCAGGATATGCAAAGCAAAGGATAGCAAAGAACCTAGTCGAATCTAGAAAAGATTTTGGCAATGTGATGACAAGGTCTTTGTGGTCTACAGGCTAGGAGTTTGGAATAGACAAAATAATACTAAGAAATGAGATAAAAACTAAGGAAACCCAAGTAAAGTACGGACTTAAGTTAATAACAAGTTAATTTCAGTAAACGTGTGATATTAATATAGGGAGTTAATATTATCAGGACCTAAAGGTAAATGCATAATAGTTACTATATATTCTATTTTGAGTAAAGCATAGAAAATCTTTTAAAATACACTGTGGTACAAATGCTAAACAAATTATGTTCCATTCTTATTTATTAGATGGCTTATTTTCCTGTTTTATATGTAGAACCTAATGTTCAGGTAAAAGTTTAATGAAATCCTCACATTATATCCATAGCCATATCATCCTAGAGAAAGAAAATGTCATAATTATTTTTATTTATTATAACATATTCTTTGAACTCCAAGATATAGTCTATAAACAATGATCTCAACTTTAATCTAGTATATTTTTAATGTCCATTAAACTATGTTCTGCATTAACAAATTTGAGTTTGACCTTTACATAGGCTTAGAATTATAGGACTCTTTTAATAACTGTCAGTTTTGATCTTCCTTGGCCAGGCTGCTACATTTCTAGTTAGTATTATAATCAATTAGTATCCAGCATAGAGAGAAAACTGTTCACCAATTTAGTTCTGTAATACTAAAACAGAAGCTTTTATAAATTGCTGATTTAGCCAAAGTATTTAAACGTTAAGAGTTTTTAATGATATTCATAAGTACAAAGTGCACACCACCACATTTACAAAGCCTTTACCTAAACACCCAGGAATGTCATGTGCCTTCTAGAGGCTAATTTATGAGCACTTCACCTCTAACAGTCATTGGCATTAACTTTCAAATGTACTTTCCTAACTGCTAAAAATATGGAGAACAATTTATCCCTCAAGTGATTCTGCATGTTGAGTATTCATCTAAATATCCATAATAAAACATTAGACTTACAATCACATCTAAACTGCCATAAACAATTCTATATGTTCTAAAATATATTCAGAGGTCCTACTCAAAGAGTCTGTATAGAGAAAATAATATCCTAAATATATATGTATTTCTTTAAAAACCTTTTATTTAAATACATGTTTATTCAATATGTATTTGTGTGTACTGCATTCTCTGTATCCATTACTCTGTTGAGGAATTTCTGGGATCTTTTCAGCTTCTGGCTCTAATAAATAAGGCTGGTATGAACATAGTGAAGCATGTGTCATTATTACATGTTGGAGCATCTTCTGAGTATATGTCCAGGAGTGGTATTGCTGGGTCCTCAGGTTCTACTATTTCAAATTTTTTGAGGAATCATCAAACTGATTTCCAGAGTGGTTGTACCAGCTTGCAATACCACCACTGATGAAGAGTATTCCTCCTTTGCCATATCCTCATCAGCATCTGTTGTCACCTGTGCTTTTGATTTTAGCCATTCTGACTGGTGTGAGGTGGAACCTCAGGCTTCTTTTGATTTATATTTTTCTGCAAATCATCTGTAAGACCAGCTAATACCAGAGATAACCAGATGGAAAAAAGAAAGCACAAAAACATCAGCAACAGAAACCAAGGCTACTTTGGCATCATCAGAACCCAGTTCTCCCACCACAGCAAGTCCTGGAAACCCCAACACATTGCAAAAGCAAGATTCTCATTTAAAATCACACCTCATGATGATAATAGAGGACATTAAGAAGGACATAAGTAACTCTCTTAAAGAAATACAGGAGAAGCTGGGCAGTGGTGGCACATGCCTTTAATCCCAACACTTGTGAGGCAGAGACAGGCAGATTTCTGATTTTGAGGCCAGCCTGGTCTACAGAGTGAGTTCCAGCACAGCCAGGGCTACACAGAAAAACCCTGTCTCAAAAATCAAAACAAACAAACAAACAAAAACAGGAGAACACAGGTAAACAGTGAGAAGAAGAAACACACACACACACAAAAAAAACCTTAATGAATTACAGGAAAACACAAACTGGTGAAGAAAATGAACAAAACCATCCAGGATCTAAAAATAGAAATTAAATCAATGAGGAAATCACAAAGGGAGACAACTCTGGAGATAGAAAGCCTAGAAAAGAGATCAGTAGTCATAGATGGAAGCATCACCAACAGAATACAAGAGTTAAGAGAGAAAATATCAAGCGTAGAAGATATCATAGAAAATATTGACACAATAGTCAAAGAAAATGTGAAATGCATAAAGCTCCAACCCAATACTTCCAGGAAATCCAGGACACAATGAAAAGACCAAACCTAAGAATGATAGGTTTAGCAGAGAGTGAAGATCCCCAACTCAAAAGGCCAGTAATATCTTCAGCAAAATTATAGAAGAAAACTTTCCTAACTTAAAGACAGAGATGCCCATAAACATACAAGAAGCATACAGAATCCCAAATAGATTAGAGCAGAAAAGCAATCACAAAATAATGAAAATACCAAATGCAAAGTACAAAGAAAGAATAGTAAAAGCAGTAAGGGGAATAGTTCAATAATATATAATAGCAGACCTGTCAGAATTACACCAAACTTCTCAAGAGAGACTAAAAGTCAGAAGATCCTCCGTAGATCTCATACAGACACTTAGAGAACACAAATGTCAGGCCAGGCTACTATACCCAGTAAAAATTTCAATTGCTATAGATGGAGAAATCAAGACATAAGAAATCATAGAAATTCCATGACAATTTGAAATTTAAACAGTATCTTTCCACAAATCTAGCCCTACAAAGGATAATAGATAGAAAATTCCAAAACTACACCTGAGAAAAAGCAAGAAAGTAATTTTTCATAAAACCCCAAAGAAGATAGAAACACAAAAAATATTCCACATCTAACGGCAAACATAACAGGAATCAATAGTCATTGGTCCTTAATATCTCTTAACATCAATAGACTCAATTCATCAGTAAAAAGAGACAGACCGTCTAGATATGTAAACAGGACCTAGCATTTTGTTGCATACAGGAAACATTTCTTAGTGACAAAGACAGACACTTCATAGTAAAAAGCTGGAAAAAATTTTCCAAGTGAATAGTCCCAAGCTGGGCGGTGGTGGCACATGCATTTAATCCCAGCACTTGGGAGGCAGAGACAGGCAGATTTCTGAGTTTGAGGCCAGCCTGCAAAGGAAAAACCTATCAAGATGAACTCTGAATTCTGAACATCTATGCTCCAAGTGCAAGGGCACCTACATTCATAAACGAAATCTTACTAAAGCTCAAAGCATACTACCTAATTCATTCTACGAAGCCACAGTTACTCTTATAACTGAACCAACAAAGCACCATCATAGAAAGAGAAACTCAGAGTACTTTCTTTCAGATATATCAATGTAAAAATACTCAGTAAAATTCTCACACACTGAATCCAAGAACACATCATAAAAGATCATTCACTACTATCAGGTAAGCTTCATCCCAAGGATGCAGGGATGGTTCAAGATAAGGAAATCCAGCAATGTAATGCACTATATAAACAAACTCAAAGAAAAAAATACATGATCATCTCATTAGATGCTAATAAACATTTGACAAAATTCAACACCTTTTCCTGTTAAAAGTTGTGGAAAGATCAGGAAGTCAAGGCCCAGATTTAAACATAGTTAAAGCAATATATTGGAAATCAGTAACCAACATCAAACCAAATTGAGAGAAACTTGAAGCAATCCCACCAAAATCATTGACTAGAAAAAACTGCATCTCTCCTAATCTACTCAATATAGTACTCAAAGAAGTTATAGTCAGAGCAATTAGACAATAAAAGGAGGTCAAACAGATAAAAAATGGAAAGGACGAAGTCAAAATACTACTATTTGCAGATGATATGATAGTATACTTAAGTGACCCCCCAAATTCTATCCAAGAACTCCTTCAGCTGATAAACAACTTCAGCAATGTGGCTACATGTAAAATTAACTCACACAAATCAGTAGCCTCCCTCTACTCAAAGGATAAATGGGCTAAGAAAGAAATTAGGAAAACAGCACCCTTTAAAATAGTCACAAACAATATAAAAAAAATCTTGGTATGATTCTACCCAAGCAAGTGAAATATTTATATGACAAGAACTTTAAGTCTTTGAAGAAAGAAATCTAAAAACATCAAGAAGATGGAAAGATCGCTCATGCTGGAGGAGTTTGCAACTGCATAAGAAGAACACCAATATCACCCAACAAGACCCCCCAGAGCTCCCAGGGACTAAACCTTTAAACAAAGAGGACACATGTCTCCAGATGAGTATGTAGCAGAGGTTGACCTTATCTGACTTCAAGGATGTTCTTGTTCCTAGTATGGCTTTATGCTCAGTGTAGGGGAATGCTAGGGTGGTGAGGTTGGAGTGCATGAGAGAATACCTTATAGAAGAATTGGGAGGGAGAATATGATAGGGTGCTTGAGGAGGGGGAACTGGTAAAGGGAGTAATCTCTGAAATGTATATAAGTAAGATATCCAATAAAAATTTTTAAAAAAGGAAATTGAAAACATGACTGTTGCATTTAAATGTATAAAGCTAGAAAATATGTAAATTGACTATTTAAATCAAAACTAAAAATATAAATATAACATGTTCTCCTTCATCTGTGGTCCCTAGCTCTAAATCTTTAGATGAAAGTTTACAAGTTGGAGTGACTTCAGAAATCAGGAAAACAAAATTTAAAAAAAAAATCAATGGGAGTTGTGGAGGGAGCAACAAATAAGGAGATGAGAGGATAAATTTATTTGAAGGGGAAAGAAAATATGGGGAGCTTTCATTATGAAGTTGTGAGGTAGATAATTATAGAAAAAGGAGGAAAGTTGATAAAATATTAATAATGATAGCTAAAAATTTTTAAAGAATCAAATTATTACTTATGTACATAAAATTACACATAATTCTCCTTTCTGTGTTAATATACCCTTATATAGTTTGAATTAAAATTTTCTATCTTACCTGACAATATTCCCAACAACAGGCAAAGACTATCTAACAAAAAACATCATAGTAGGCACAAGAAGGTTCATTTTGACTTGTTGCTAGGGTTGTCCAAAATTAATTCAACAGACATTATAAATATCTCAAGCATTATATCTATAACACAACTCTGGCACCTAGCCTCAGAGATCATAGCAGAAAGAATGTGCAAAATGATTTTACTAGCCAGAGAAAACAGGAAGTTTTCTCTAAGATTTGAATTCTTAGAACTTGCAGAGAAGTTATACCTACAACATCTCATCAGCATGATTGCTGAAACAAAGATTTGAACCAGAACACCATTTGTGTATACTAAAATGAAAGGAGAAAATCTCAGGGTCTCAAATCCAATTACTAAACAACTATCAACTGCTGAGAGTAGGAGAAACAGTCTCTAGTGTAATGAAGGAATAACTGTTTTAATGAAAGTACATTTGAGTTATAACAAGGAAATATAGTCGTAAATTCAAAGTTTTAATATAAATGTTATTTTCTGAGTGTAGAGATAGGTAAATACATAAATGATTGACATACCCATCCAATA
>JADRCD010173325.1:0-12344 GCA_019843815.1 Montemys delectorum | reverse complement strand
GAGTAATGAAATGGTAGACCATGGGAAAGAGTCCAGCTGGGAACTGGGCACGGCGTAGCCGCAGGAGAAATGTCCGTGTAATTTCTGCCCTGTCCAAGTTCATTAGAAAAGCCAAGGCATTAAGTAAACAACATAGTTCGTTGTATGAAAACTTTGGGATTCAGTTTGCATATGCGTTACAGTCATATAAATTAGAACAAGAAGCATAGAATCTAAAATTTTGATTTGTTAAGACTTTTATTTTGTAAATAAATAGAAGAGATGAAGATACATAGCTCAATGGTGGAGTATTTGCCAGCTCGTACAAGGCCCTAAAACCAACCCCCCAATACCACAAAAGGGGGGAAATAAAAGCTTTTTAAAAAGAGGAATATTCCTTGGTGTGTGTGTGTGTGAGGGGGGGGGGGAGGGAGAGAGGGAGAGATGTGTTTTGATTTTAAGAAATCTGCTTGGTAGAAATACTTTATCTTGCATCTTACTCTAGCCTCAAATATGAATTGTAAATAATCTGTCCATTCAGTACTCATCATTATGGTTGGTTTTACTATAGGGGCCGTGAAAGGAAGGCAGGTGGTATTCATTTCTTGTTGCCTGCTTCCTGTCTTGTTGCGGCGTCTAAGGATCGATTGGCTTCCCCTTGGCTTTTCAGTTTGCCTTTCTATATAGAAAATAAAAGGTAGCCCTTAGATACCCACCACCTATGAGTGTCTAGTTCCATTCAGCACTACCACTCTTCCAGAAGGCAGCCCTAGGGGCTGAACTCGAGGCCCCTTCTCTTGACTTACAGAGTAAAGAAATAAAAATAGAGCCATACTACCTTAATACCAATGAGTTTGATAAGTACTTGTCAGAATATAGTGTTTGGATTATCAACCGGATGAACTCTTGAGTCACTTATATCCAGTTAGTTGCTGTGTGTGTGTGGGGGGGGGTGTTGGAGGATAAATTGGGGGCTTGGTTCTCATCTTGTGGGTCTGGGGGATAAGACTCAGGGTGGCAGGCTCTTTACCTGCTGAACCCTCTCTCTGGCTGGAGTCTTGCTTCCCTGTCTTCTGTTATATGAGCAATAGTGTAAAATGCCATTGCTTAGCCGTCCTTTTAAGCAAGGCCGTCTCTTGCGATCTTTGAGCCTCAGAGTGATCGCTGTTGGAAGAGGCGCTGCTCTTAACTTACAGACTTAGAAATAATGTTTATTGCTCTGGAAGATTGCTTTGTGTTAACTGGAGTTCCAAAGGCTGATAAACTTAAAATACATACTTATTAATTTACCTCAGGAAATAATACTGCCAAGCAGACAATTACAGATATTTTGATGCTTATCAGAGGAGGAATAAATGAGTTGAACGGTCCCATTAGTGTTGTCCTGGTGCAATGGTTCCTTTCTGGAGAGGGCCTTAGAGGCGGAAGTGTCACCAGCTGTCCAAGGAATATATGGAACGGTTACTTACTGAGGGGTCCACCTCCCTCACTCCGATAGGGAACACTGTCATTGTTTATACAGAAAGTACTTCGTTCTAGGATATGATTTCTCTTTTTAAAATCAGAAAATAGAAAGTAGCGTCAGTAGCAGTAGTCCTGCTTTTTTTCCCAGAGGGAACTGCAATGAAATGCTAGTCTGTCCATTTCCTATCCTTTTGCAAATATCTATTTAATATAAAAGGACAACTGATTTTAAAATACAAAAGGAATACAAACTGGCTTGCAAATTCTACTCCACACAGTTCGATGTCTCTCCTTGTCAGCGTATGCTGATGTGTGTTATTCTTGATGATGGCCACTCGTGGGATATGCCAGAAGGTATTTAGTTATTCCCACTTGATTTCCGTTATTTTTGATTCTAGCTGTTACATTGGATAGCCACAAATAGCCCTTCATCAACTGCTAATGAGGACACTCTCATTCATCTCGTACTGCACAAACTAACCCCACGCCCACTGCCGTCACTGCTATTGTGTATTGTGAATCATGTCGAGTGATGCTGCTGTTGTTGAATGTTACTGAGTGTCCTTAACAAACTTGGAGGGCATAAGACAGCTACTAGGTATAGCCTTTTTGTGTAGTCAAGAGGCTTGGTCATGTAAGTAGGACTACACTTAATTTATCGATAAGAGGTGTAATTATGGGGGGGAGTAACTCAGTATAATTAGATGTGGTATCACATACTTGTAATCCCAGCTCTGGGGAAGTTGAGACAGGAGGATACCTTGGGCACATTGGCCTGCCAGTCTTGCATAATCAGTGAGTCCCTGGTACCAGTGAAAGACCTTGTCTCAAAAGACAAGGTGGAGGAATCTTGAGGTTGATCTCTGTACCTCATTATATGAACCTTCACACATGAAGACATGCGTGTGCATGCGTGAGCACACACACAAAGCATAACAGTCTATATCGGAGTTAGTATGTAATAAATCTATTTTCATTATCCCATATTGTATGTATCCATAATTGTGCACCCCTCTTCTGTTGTGTGACTGGCAAATGGGCTTGTTTACATGAGTGTCACTAACATCACAGGAGTAGTGCATTGTGTAGACATTAGGACAGCCACCATGTCACTGTATAAGAATTCATCAGCTCTGTTACAGTCTTAGGGCATCGGAGTTTATAAGTAGTCTCATTAACTAAATGTCATCTTACGTACGTAACTATTTTGTGTGTGTGTGCACAAATGTGTGTATGTTTTGGGATAGCAGGACACATGTATCTTGTTCTCGCCCCCTCTCTATTTAGACCTTTCCCCTTAAGTCTGTTGTGTGACTGGCAACATGACCCCTATGACCTTGGTTATTTTACTTAACATGTGATACCAGGTACTTCTTAGAGTGGTGGGGCTGTCATTTAAAAGATAGACTCCTATATCCACGGCCTCTCCTCCTGTAAATACAAGCAAGGATATAATATAATTTTAATTGCATCTGCACTAAACATATGCAGGCTTTTCTTCTTATCTTTATCCTCTAACAAATACAGTAGAGCAGCAGTTCTCAATTTGGTCCAATGACCCTTTCACAGGGTCTTCTAAGACCATTGGAAAGCAAAGATATTTACGTTATGATTTATTACAGTAGCAAAGTTACAGTTATGAAGTAGCAATGAAAATAATTTTGTGGTTGAGGGTCACCACAACATCACCTGTATTAAAGGGTCGCAGCACTGGGAAGGGTGACAACCTCTGCAGGGGAGTCACAGCTGTGTTAATATTGCACGAGGTAATGGGGATGAATGACTGAAGTGCACAGGGAGATCCTGCGGAAAAGGAAAGCCAAGATGATGTCATTTTGCTTAAAGGACTTAGCATCTTTGGATCTGGGACCACGGCAAGTGGTGGTTCTCGAACTAATCCCCACGGGAACTAAAGAATAACCACACCATGAAAGTAATAACATCCTAGACATTCTGGCCAGAGGAGACATCTACATAACCCTAGGAGTTGTTTACCTATTCAAAAACAGTATAATGTAGTTAGCTGTCAGAGAAGTGACCGATCTGTGGGAAATCCAGAAGTACTGCTTCCCTGAAGAGAAGCCTTTAAAAACCAGGGCAACTCAACTTGTGTGTGTGTGTGTGTGTGTGTATGTGTGTGTGTGTGCACGAAGATGAGGCAGCCTATTGTCTACCTAGCTCACACTTGAACTATAAAATTAGGTTATTTTAAAAGTGCCCTCAAAGCAAGTGCTGGAAGACACCCAAGCACCACTACAACAGACAAATACGAGATGGAGAAGTGGGAAAGATTGGAGTGGTGCTTGCGCTAGGGACAGAAGCAGAACTGGTGGTGTGATGGTGCTGACAGGCGCGAGAGAGGACTGAGGTCTGCATGCTATCATTGCCCATTAGGGTCAGCGAGGTGGTGTACAACAGCCTGGAGCTTATGCAGACACAGACTCAGCCTCCACACCTGCTGGACCTGCTGCCTGGCTGGGTAATCCCCTGGTTCTAGGCAATGATGGAGGCCAGGCCTGCTCACTCGCCAGGCAGTGGTGGCGCATGCCTTTAATCCCAGCACTTGGGAGGCAGAGGCAGGTGGATTTCTGAGTCTGAGGACAGCCTGGTCCAGGACAGCCAAGGCTACTCAGAGAAACCCTGTCTCCAAAAACCAAAAACCAAAACCAAAACAAAAGAAAGGTTCACTTGATGCCATTGGAGGCCATGTTGGTGTCCATGTCCATGGTCCATGCTGCTACCCCAGACCATGCTGAAGCCTCCGATTCATGATCCCTTGGTGATGATGTCCTTACGCTTTGCTGTCTCGAGGAGCCATGCCATTGTGAGTGACATGTGTAACCATCTGAGACCATGTTGAGGCTCATGGTCTGGACAGCTGCTAAGGGCCATGCATGCTGATGTCTATGGCCTGCGTTACCACTGAAGCCCATGTGGAATGGATGCCAGAGTGAGTTTGGAGGCGTGCTCTGCAGTCTTACTACTGGTGCTGTAGTCCAAGGTGTTGATGATCTATCTACCCCACAGCTCTCCACAGTTGATGCCTTCTGGCCCAGCTACAGGCAGAGAGAGACTCGCCATCCCTTGGGGGCTGGCCACTAGCAATTTGACCATACTCCAGTGAATATATAAACCAAACAAAATATACTTTTGGGGGAGGTATGAGTTTGGGGGGGGGGAGAGGTAGACATGGGAAGGCTGGGAGGTATGCACTATTGGGGCACGTGATAATTGTTTTAGAAAAGGACCCCCATAATGGTCTAAGTTTATGTGTTGGGCTACATTCATAGCTCTCTGGCTTCAGTTTGGGACTGATGGAACCCTCCCTTCTCACCAAGTACGGTAGCCACTTGAGTCTTAATTCTCTCTGGTGTTTTCTGCTAGCTCTCTTGGGTGAACATCGGGAAAGTGATTTTCTTTGGGGCCCTTTGAGGCTGACTCCCTTACAAGGCCCAGTGAGCTCCCATCGGGCTTCGAAGTAATCCTATTTATTAGTAGTAATGTATTGATCGTGTGTGTAGAATGGACCCAGAGGCCTGCGACCGTGAGTCCATTTGAATTATCATTTAAGATATCTGGCAGAATAACTGCTGAAACGCTCTGCCCTAGGATGGAAACGGCGAGCCGTTTAGGGGGCTTTTCAGAATTTAGTTGGTGTGCATGTGGGGTGTTTTATTCGTTTGCTTGTCTTTTGGTTTTTTTTCCAGAAATCTCGTGTGTGTGTGTGTGTGTGTGTGTGTGTGTGTGTGTGTGTGTGTGTGAGATTATAGGTGCTCGTGTGCTGTGGAATGTGTGTGAAAGCCAGAGGGAAGTCTTGAGTATTGGTCCTCACCTTGTACAGTGTTTGAGACAGGTCTCTTACGAAAGCTTCTGGTAGTCTTCTTGTCTTCGTCTCCATCTCAATACAGGGCATTAGGATTATAGACGAACACAATGTTCAAGACCAGCTTCACCTGGGGATTTGAACTCAGTTCCTCACAGTGGCAGAGCTAGCTAGCCCTTTTACCCGCTGAGCCATCTACAGCCCCACATCCAAAGTCCTTTAATGTGTGTTTTATCAACAGTTAAATGGAGGCACTTAAGTCAGTGTCCTAAAGCATTTATAAAAACATGGTTTTGCTTGTTTGTCCATAGTATATGATTTTTGTCTTATACCCTAGAAGGTACTTGGAGCTGGGAATGAAGCTCAGTGGTTGAATGCCTAGGGAACAGAACCCTCAGTCCAGTCACAGTACTAAAAAATAAAAAGCAGGCTCCTGATTAAACACTTCTTGCACTTACTGTATGACTATGCTCCTAGTGTTACAACAGCCTCGATGGTCTCCATCTAGACTGCGGACACACGTGAGTGAGTGTTTTGTTGGAAGCATGCTTCTCATGTGTGATGTCGGATCTGGGTATCTATGCCATCCTCGGCTTCCCCGTGGGCAGCATCTATCAGATCACCAGATAGCTTCACGTTGGCATTATGGCCTCAGGTTGGCCTTTCCAGGGCTGTGACCCCCGGGGCCTATGTGCCTGGAGTCCTGACCTGGGCTCCTCCAGCTGGCCTTCTGTCCTCCCAAGCGCTTTACTAATACTTCTATGTCTTCTTTCCCATCCTCCCTCCTCCCAACACAACTGCCCTGGCATCTTGGCTTTTTCCATTCTTGACAAATGATCTGTCCACTGTAACTGTAGCTAAGCTGTGCTGATATCTGTTGAAATTAGACCTAGAATCTAAATGTGGCTTCATGAAATGATGGGCAAGACATTTTATTTCTCTTCAGAGAGTCTGTATTATTGGCATTCAAGCCAGCTCCCAGTAGCTTCCGAACTAAGATATCAAGGGAGGAAAATGGAGTAATATGCCTGGAGCCTACTTAGAATGGCAGTTCTCCGTGAGGCCCACACAGTGTTGGCTTATGTTGTTGCAATGGGATGAGGTAGGGAGCAGTGCTTGCTGCCACTCCACCTGCATTCCCTGAACCCATGAACTGAGTTCAGCCTGCTGGCATCTCTTATATAACAGGAATCCCAAACTCTCCTCGGGTCCCCTTTTATAGCCATTCCAACCTCCCCAAAATGAGGCCCAAAGACTGAGTGACTTATCTTCTATGAATTTGGTCATTTCTCCTGACAGTTCAAAACAGTAATTTGGTGGAAGCTCTCTCTACAACACAGTTCGGTGATGTGTGTGACCCCGTTTGACCTGGAAGACCATGTGGCCAATATTTGGATGATGAACCAAGACATTGGGAGGCCACTTGGGGAAGAAGGGTCTCCTGGGCCACAGGCAATAGTGAAGTTTGCTTTTGTAATCAGACTTGGGTTGCAGGTCCCACATGTGATCTTGTGGGCTCAGAGAGATTTAAGGCTACCTTCCACTTGGTCTGTCCACAAAACCACAGGGAGTTTTGCTGTTCAGGCCTTCATTCTGCTACTGAGCTCTAGAACCTGCCTTCAAGGACTCACTGAATGCTGCTTCCATTCTTAATGATGCTGCGAAGTACTAAAATCTTATTTTGAAGCTGCAGGAGAGTAGAGGCGTACGGGTCAGAAGGAGACTCACCCAATCCCCGAAGAGGAGGTTAGCTTTTGACTTGAGTGATGCTTGGATTTAAGATCTTGTGTGTTGTGGGAGCTGGGCAAGTCTGTAATGTAGGATAATTTCACCTTCTAGAGTGAAAGGTGGACTGGGAACAAAAAGACGTGAGTGGATCAGCAAAGGGCCCCGGGGGATGGCGCAGTCAGTCAAGTACTGCCCTCAAGGGTGAGCATGTGAGGTTGAAACCCAGAACTTACATAAAAAGAAAGCTGAGCCTGGTGGTTCTTGTAATCCCAGCTCTGGGGCTTGCTGGGTTTAGTATGTAGTGAGCTCTGGGCCTAACAGACCCTGGCTCCAAGAAAGTGGAAACTGTGGTACCTCAGCCTTTCCAAGCATGTGTACACACATATGTACAAGTGCATCCACACACCCATGATGACCACACTTGCTTATTTTTAAAAGAAGGATTCATTAAGTTGATTCTTGCTGTGGTGAGCAAGCAAGAGAATGAAGCCAGAAGCAGTCTCCTGACACTTTTTTTTAATGTAAGAGATAGATAATGTCTTTGTTTAACTATACTGTGAATATACTTAGGATAATTTGGGTCAAATGGGGTTTTGTGCACATACCCCATACTGTTATTGTTACTGGAAGTTACCTTGCAATGATCACTTTAGTTTTAATGTTTTTACACTTTGTTTCATTTTTATATGGATGAATATTTTTGCCTGAGTTAGGCGTATGTGTGGTGTGTAAGCATGTGCAGAAGCCAGAACCTGAAACTAGCATTAAGGATGGTTGGGAGCTGCCACATCAGTGCTGGGAACAGGGCCCAGGTCCTTTGGAAGAACAGCAAGTATTTTTAAAACTAAGCCATGTGTTGAGCCCCCTGCAGTGGAGTTATTTTTTTAAACTCTAGGACCCCGGGAACATTTGATTTACTAAAACAGGAACTAGATAGAAACTGTCTTCCTAGACCCTTGGTTCTCAACTGGGCATGGTTTTGCCCACTCAGGTGTCATAACTGGGGCATGGAAGACACTACTGGCATCTGACCCATGCAGTAGAGGAATATATTTAAATAGTCTACCGTAGGCAAGGCAATTGCCCCTTACATTAAAGAGTGAACTAGCTTCAATCGTCAATACAGTAGTTCTCTTGTAGCTGCAGTTTGACTTTCTGATTTTTTAGCAGCCCTTGTTCAACCAAAAGTGTTAAATGAGATATAGAAATAACCACTCTTCATAAGTTAAGTTGTACACTACTAATGAGAAGCGTGATAAAGTACTGCGTCTCGCTGTGGCTCTTCCCTTCATCAAGTGTGTAGATGCTGTATGAGCTACCCACCTATTAGTTACTGAGGCATCCTTGTAGCAGACTGACTGCTTTCACACAGCATTTGGGTTCAAGAAACCTAAATGACTTAATAATTGCCTCAAGCACAAAAATAGTAACTGTGGCAACTCAGATTTGCCAAAGAGAAGCCGTGAAGTGCTTCTTTTGAGTAAAAAGGTGAGGGTTCTCAACTTCCACAGAAATAGCGTGCTAAGATTGCTGCAATCTACCATAAAAACCAACTTGTCTGTAAAATGGCGGACAAGGGAAGAAGACCACTGGCTTTGCTGTCCTGGCCACAGTGTCGGCTGGGGCTCAGATCCGATGCAAAGGACATTAGATTTGTGGGTAAGAGACACAGACTGAAATTGTATTCTGACATTGTGTTAGGCCAGAAAGCGTTGTGCTTGAATGAGGAGATGGGGAAGGGATCCTGTGAGACATTAGAAGACAGTTACACAGATTGCAGGGGCGGGGTGGGGCTGGGCGACGGGGTGTGTGTGGACTGATACTTGTATTGTTGTAGTATTTGTGCTTGCACTTGCATGGCTAGTGCTTGGAGGTTGGTGTCTCGTCAGTTGCTCTGTCTTATTTTTTGAGGCAGGTCCTCTCCCCAAACCTGAACCAACTCAGGTAGGCTCACTGGCCAGCATTCCCAGCAGCCTCCTGTTTCTGCCTCCCCAGTGCTGGGTCACAGGTGCATGCCACTCCACCCAGCTTCCCACCCACACTTTACCACCTCCAGACATAACTCTGTCTCAGATATTGTCCTTTACAAAGTGTTAAATAATACATCTCATAATTACTTGCCATAAGGAAGGAAATAATTTTTGAAAGTGATTTACAAAATGTGTTCTATGGTTACATTCATTTGTCTCACCGTGTAGCTCAAATAAACTGACGTGATGTGACTCCCTGGAGAGACATCCACAAATGTCTACCTCCTCTCCAGGCGAGCAAAGACATCAAACCAAAGATGCTATACCAGCCAAACCTGGTTTGGAGAGCCAATCTGAGTTAACTTAAAGGAGTCCAAGTGAGAGGTGACTTTCAGGGACACGGGAGACTCGGGCAACTCAGGCACCACAGAGCCTACCCCAGCCTGGCTGAGGACTTGGTAGCTGCATCCCTAGAATTCTCTGCGTAACTTTGCAGGCAACTCTACCAAAGACTCTCTTTTCCATCCGTTGACAGCCTACATGGCCTCTGGGAGGGACCCCTCCTGAGTCATACAAGCTAATATTTCATTAGCCCCCTCTCCGTGTTCATAAGGGAATGTGTCATACACGGAGGAAATAGCTACTCCCCATGGGGTTAGTAATGTCCTTTGTGACATCGAGAAACCCTATTCCAGAGGCAAAGCTGGGCAGAAGAGAGAATCCTTTGCACTGTGAAGACCTGTTTCGGATCCTCAAAACCTGCATGTCTGTAATCCTCAGACTCAATGAAGCCTGTCTTAAAGTATAAGGTAGTGGGGCTGGAGAGATGGCTCAGTGGTTAGAGGCACTGGCTGATCTTCCAAAGAGAGGACTTGAGTTAAATTCCCAGCATCCACATGAATGTTGACCGTTCTAGTGGATCTGACACCTTCTGGCCTCTTTTGGGCATCAGGTATGCACATTGGTGCACAGACAGACAGGCAGGCAAAACAACCCATACACATTTTAAAAGAGGGTTGGGGGAGTGAGGAGCAATCAAGGCGGTTCAGCATGTAAGTACCCTGCCTCCTAGACTAAAGCCCTGAGTTTGGTTATAGGGATGTACATGGTGGAAGGAGAAAACCAACGCTTGGGAGGTGTCTGCCACAGGCACATCATAGTACACAGAATAAATACGTGTGTGTGTGTGTGTGTGTGTGTGTGTGTGTGTGTGTGTGTGTGTAAGGTTGGAAAGCAACTGAGGAAGACAGCTGATGTTCACCTGTGGCCTCTAACGTGCAGACATGTGCACACAGTATACACAAAATGAGTCCCCTATAGATGCTTGCTAGCTTCCATGAACTTAAAGGTGTTTTTGGTCTGTACTGTGTGTGGTCTGCTGAATGCACACTCTGATTCCACAGCTTGTCCCTGGGCTCCCTCTATTTCCCAGCCAGCTCTGTGCAAACGGATGGTGTTGATGGCTCTCACATAACATTAGGTGCATATGGTACTCACCGCCCGGTGGTCTCACCGGTAGCTTCCTAGTGCCTCTGCTACCCACAGCACCCTACTGTAAGTCAGGACAGTTGATGCCTGAAGAACAGCCTCTCACCCTGGGGGAATGGATGCCATTGGACAGATGAGTGGTACTTGGAGTTCCATTTTGAGTGCTTCCTAGGGAGCCTTGGGAGACTTAGGCTACTGCTCCCTATCGCTACAATCTTGTCCTTTCTGGGATCAGTTCTAGTTAAACCATAGAAATGGACTCTGGCAGTTCTGGAGACCCAAAGTCCAAGGTCATGGTGTCAGCAGGTTGGTGTCCACAGAACGTCACTGTGCTGTGCACAGGTGCCCTTACTGTAGCCTTACCCTTCCATACAGACCGGTCCTATAGTGTCACCACCTGCCCCGAAGACCTTGTTCTATAACTTCATCTCCTTAAAGGTGCTGCCTGCAAATGCGGTAGCATTTTGAGGTCCAGGGGTTAGGGCTTCAGCACATAGATTTATTGGGGGTGGGGGGGCGCCGTTCCTAACACCTATGAAGAACAGTTCGGACTAGAATATGTGTCTTTCAATGGAATCATTTGGCTTTGAGATAGGAAGTTTCACAAAACTCTACTTTATCTAAAATTGACCTGCTGTTGAAGTCTTCCGGTGAGTCTGAACGAGGAAGAAAGATGGTCGCAGTAAGCAGCCATCTCCTCTTCGTCTGCTGGCCTGGGAAGGCCTGGAAGAACAACTGCGGTCGGACTGGAGAAGTGTAACACCTGCACAAGAACACAGTGAGCTGTCGAGAACCCTGCGTCCGTGCCGTTGAGCGTATGGAGGAACGGTTAGGGCGACGTGGTGGCTGTGGTTCAGTTTGGTGCTTTCTGGAACAACTTTGGCCCAGAAACCCTCTCAGCGATCCGTGGGTGGTCCACAGTACAAAGGATGAATGATGAGAAGAACAAGAATGTAGCAGGAGCAGTGAACAGGCTTCCCTTGGGACCTCAAAGAGACCTGGGGCTTCTGGGAGGGGATGTCAAGCGGATGTATTAGGAGCATGGAGCTTTGAGGAGAGGATCTGTGATACAGAATTGCCCAAGGAAGCCTTGCAGGTCTTGCCAACTTGTGCCCTGCCCTGGGCCATCGCACCTCCTACTTCCTCTGCCTGGAGCAGCCTGGCCTCGAACAGCAGTGTCTTGTCATCCCTTAGTGGAGCCTCCGAAGAACTCACGCTAACGTTTTGCTGCCATCCACTCTGCCTCACTCCTTTGTCCTATAACGTCAAATCTTAGCTGACGTCTCCATAACGCTCCATTATTATTTGCTAAATGAGGGAAGGCATCCACGCAAGCGAGACACCCGTAACATATATAAATAAATACAAATTTAAATTCACTTTTGGAAACAAAACAATCATGTGTTGTCCTAGTTAAGAGTTACTATTGCTGCAATGAAACACCACGGCCAAAGCAAAGACTTCTACGACACAGTCCGTCATCAAAGGGCGCTCAAATAGGGAGGGTCCTGGGGACCGGAAATGATACAGAAGCCACGGGAAGGTGCTTGCTCATTTTGGCTTGCTCAGCCTGTTTGTTTGTTTGTTTGTTTGTTTTGTTGTTGTTGTTTTTTTAATAGAACCCAGGACCACCAGTTCAGAGAAGTCACTACCCACAACGGTTGGACCTTCCCCCATCGATCCCTAATTAAGCAAATGTCTTATAGCTGGATCTTATGAGGGCATTTTCTCAATTGACCTTTCTGATGACTCTAGCTTGTGTCAAATTGACATAAAAGTCGCCAGGACATATGTAGAGTCAAGAGGAACAACAACATAAAATATCTTATTTACTGGTTACTGACATGACATTTTAACTATTCCTTGTTAAATTATAGCATTAAATAAATAAA